>LGRX02025851.1:0-106345 GCA_001247695.2 Cymbomonas tetramitiformis | reverse complement strand
GCTGCTCCTGCATCGACAGCGAGGGCAGCGCCTGCATCGGCAGCGGGGGCAGCACCTGCGTCGGCCACGGGGACAGCGCTTGCGTCGCCAGCGGGGGCAACACCTTGGCCATGCAGCCTGCAGCCATGCAGCCAGGGGGCACCTTGCCAGGCTGCCGGGGCTGCACCTCAACTCTGCAGCCATCAGCCATGCAGCCATGGGGCACCTCGCTGGGCTGCAAGGGCAGCGCCTTGGCCATGCAGCCTTCAGCCATGCAGACATGGGACCCCTCGCCGGTCTGCAAGGACTGCTTCTTGGTCATGCCTGGCTGCCGGGGCTGTACCTCAACTCTGCAGCCATCAGCCATGCAGCCATGGGGCACCTCGCCGAGCTGCAAGGGCAGCGCCTTGGCCATGCAACCTTCAGCCATGCAGCCATGGGACACCTCGCCGGTTTGCAGGGGCTGCTTCTTGGCCATGCCTGGCTGCCGGGGCTGCACCTCAACTCTGCAACCATCAGCCATGCTGCCATGGGGCACCTCGCCGGGTTGTGGGGACTGCGTCTTGGCCATGCAGCCTTCAGCCATGCATCCATGGGACACCTCGCCGGTCTGCAGGGGCTGCTTCTTGGCCATGCCTGGCTGCCGGGGCTGAGCCTCAGATGTACAGCCTCTAGACATATGCATTGTGCCAGTCTGCGGACGCTGATCCTCGGGCGGCCAGCCGATGGGTGCTGCGTAAGGCTGCTGAGGAAGCGCCTGCGTCGGCAGAGGGGGCAGCGCCTGCCTCGGCAGCGAAGGCAGCGCATGCGTGGGCTGCTCATGGGGCAGCGCCGGTGTGGGCTGACGGGGCAGCACCTGCGTGGGCTGCCGGGTCAGCTCCGAAGTGGACTGATGTGGCAGTACCGGCGTGGGCTGCTGGGGCAGCTCGCTGCCGTGGACAGCTGCAGCTCCGCGCCGCCGCTGGGGCAGCTCACTACCGTGGGCAGCTGCAGCTCCGCGCCGCTGCTGGGGCAGCTGAATGCCGGTGACAGCTGCAGCTCCACGCCGCTGCTGGGGCGGCTCAATGCCGGTGGCGGCTGCAGCTCCGTGCCGCTGCTGGGGCAATTCGCTGCCGTGGTCAGCTGCAGCTCCGCGCTGCCACTGGGGCAGCCCGCTGCCGTGGGCGGCCACATCTCCACACGGCTGCTTGGACAGCTGAATGCCGGTGGCAGCTGCAGCTCCGTGCCGCTGCTGGGGCAGCTCGCTGTCGCGGACAGCTGCAGCTCCGTGCTGCTGCTGGGGCAGCTCCAGTGATGGCTGCTGTGGCAGCACGGGCATTGGCTGCTGGGGCAGCTCGCTGCCGTGGACAGCTGCAGTTCCGCGTTGCTGCTGGGGCCGCTCACTACCGTGGTCAGCTGCAGCTCCGCGCCGCCGCTGGGATAGCTTGCTGCCGGTGGCAGCTGCAGCTCCGCGCCGCTGCTGGGGCGGCTCAATGCCGGTGGCAGCTGCAGCTCCGTGCTGCTGCTGAGGCAGCTCGCTGTCGTGGGCGGCTGCAGGTCCGCACCGCCGCTGGGGCAGCTTGCTGCCGGTGGCAGCTGCAGCTCCGCGCCGCTGCTGGGGCGGCTCAATGCCGGTGGCAGCTGCAGTTCCGTGCTGCTGCTGAGGCAGCTCGCTGTCGTGGGCGGCCTCAGTTCCGCGCTGCTGCTGGACCAGCTCGCTGCCGTGGTCAGCTGCAGGTCCGCACCGCCGCTGGGGCAGCTTGCTGCCGGTGGCAGCTGCAGCTCCGCGCCGTTGCTGGGGCGGCTTAATGCCGGTGGCAGCTGCAGCTCCGTGTTGCTGTTGGGGCGGTTCAATGCCGGTGGCAGCTGCAGCTCCGTGCTGCTGCTGGGGCAGCTCGCTGCCGTGGGCGGCCTCAGTTCCGCGCTGCCGCTGGGCCAGCTCGCTGCCGTGGTCAGCTGCAGCTCCGCGCCGCCGCCGGGGCAGCTCACTACCGTGGGCAGCTGCAGCTCCGTGCTGCTGTTGGGGCCGCTCACTACTGTGGGCAGCTGCAGCTCCGCGCCGCCGCTGGGGCAGTGCAGGTGCTAACTGCTGAGGCAGCGCCTGCGTCGGCAGCGGGGGCAGCGCCTGCATTGGCAGCGAAGGCAGCGCATGCGTGGGCTGCCCATGGAGCAGCTCCGGTGCGGGCCGACGGGGCAGCACCTGCGTGGGCCGCTGGGCCAGCTCCGAAGCGGGCCGCTGTGCCAGCACCGGCATGGGCTGCCCATGGAGCAGCTCCGGTGTGGGCTGACGGGGCAGCACCTGCGTGGGCCGCTGGGTCAGCTCCGAAGTGGGCCGCTGTGGCAGCACCGGCGTGGGCCGCTCATGGGGCAGCTCCGGTGTGGGCTGCTCGTGGGGCAGCGCCGGTGCTAGCTGTTGAGGCAGCGCCTGCGTCGGCTGCGTCGACCGCGGGAGCAGCGCCTGCCGGGGCCGCTCGTGGGGCAGCGGCTGCGTCGACCGCGGGAGCAGCTCCTGCCGGGGCCGCTCGTGGGGCAGCGCCGGTGCTAGCTGCTGAGGCAGCGCCTGCGTCGGCTGCGTCGACCGCGGGGGCAGCGGTTGCGTCGGCCTCGGGTCGCTTTGCACCATTCGGACATGCACACCATGCATGTTAGCAACAGCGGAAGGCCCTCCCAGAGGTAATGCTACGGACGCGGCCGCCGCGCAAGCGATGTTCTCATCAACGCGATCCCAGAACACATCATCGTCATCCTCCTCCTGTGAGTCCGGCGATTCCTCAAGAATCGCATCCACTGCAGCCCAGAAAGCATCGTCTTCCATAGCCGACAACTCGGATGAAGTTGCGGACAGTAGCACCCCTCTGGATGGCGCCGCAATATCCGGAGCAGAAATACGTGATGCTGTTGGATCATCAGGCGGACAGCCGATGGATGCTGCGCAAGACTGCTGAGACAGCTCCGGAGTGGGCTGCTTGTGCGACAGCGCCGGCGTGGGCTGCTCGTCGTGGGGCAGCACCGGTGTGGACTGACGGGGCAGCACCTGCGCTGGCTGCTGGGTCAGCTCCGAAGTGGGCTGCTGTGGCAGCTCCGGTGATGGCTGGGGCTCTGTGCTGCTGCTGAGGCAGCTTGCTGCTGTGGGCTGCTGCAGCTGGGGCAGCACGGATGCTAGCTGCTGAGGCAGCGTCTGCGTCGGCAGCGGGGGCAGCGCTTGCATCGGCAGCGGGGTCAGCGCCAGCGTGGGCCGCTCGTAGGGCAGCGCCGGTGCTAGCTGCTGAGGTAGCGCCTGCGTCGGCAGCGTCGAACGCGGAGGCAGCGCCTGCCGAGGCCGCTCGTGGAGCAGCAGGGGCAGCGCTTGCGTCGGCTGTTGCAGGTCCGCGCTGCTGCTAGGGCAGCTTGCTGCCGTGGGCGGCCGCGGCTCAACGCCGCTGCTGTTGGGACAGCTCACTGCCGTGGACAGTTGCAGGTCCGTGCCGTTGAACTCGCTATTACCTGCTGCCCATTCCCCCCCCCTTTTGCAGGCTGCTGAGTCAGCACTGACCTGTTGGGTTGCTGGGGCAGCAAATCCGCGGGCAGCCTCAGCGTTACGCAACTTAGTCGCAGCAGCTATTGTTATCCGAGCCGGAACAGGCTGTTGCTTCTGACGCTCAGCTCGTTCGGCTTCTCGGATCTGTTGGTCACGATCTTGCTGCCATAAGAGTTGAACCTGGAGTCGAAGGTCCTTGCACCTGCTGTGCTTCGCGCATGCGCACCCAACCAGGTCTACCGGTTCGCACGCCGTGCATGCGTACTCCACCAGCTCGTTGTTACCTTGCGCCACTCGTGCACTCTCCGCCAGCTTGCAACAGCTGTCCGCCTGCTCCGGTATTGTGGCACATAGTGTGCACCCTGCCAGCTCACAACAGCTGTCTGCCCGCGCCGATACTGCTGCACGTTGTACGCTCCCCACCAGCTCCGCTAGCTCGCAGCTGCCTTGTGCCGTTGCAACACAAGCGCACTTTATCATAGCGCACCGGCTGCCTTGCCGCAGCTGCTCCGCACTTGCGCACTCCACCAGCTCCTCCAACTTGCAGCTGCCATGCGCCGTTGCAACACACTCGCTCTCCACCTCGAAGTCGGCCCGCTCGCACGCCATGCATGCACACTCAGCTATCGCGCTGGGTGACACGTGCTGGACTGCTTGTGGAACAACACTCGCACTTGCGCCGTGGGCTGCTGAGTCTTTAGCCATTGCACTGAACAGCTCACGTGTTGTGGCCCACTGAGGCAGCTCTGTGCCGTTGTTGTTGCGAGGACAGCCTTGCACTAGCGCCGTGGACTGCTGCGGCAACTGGGCACTGTTGCTGCCGGGACAGCCTTGCTCTTGTGTCGTGGGCTGTTGTGGCAGCTGGGAGCTGCTGCTGCTGGGGTAGCCTTGCACTGGCGCTAAGGGCTGCTGAGGCAGCTGGGCACTGCTGCTACTGGGGCAGCCTTGCGCTTGCGCCATGGGCTGCTGAGGCAACTGGGTGACGCTGCAGCTGGGGCAGCCTTGCATTTGCGCCGTGGGCTGCTGCACCTCAACTCTGCAGCTATCAGCCGTGCAGCTTTGGCGCACCTCGCCGAGCTGTGGGGGCTGCACTTTAGCTATGGATGCTCTTCGGCCATGCATTCCGGCCGGCTTATCATCGGCAGGTATCATGCGGCTGCGATTATATACACATGGGAGTGCGCACCCGTGGCAGCAATGTGTATGCACACGTACGCACGCGCACCCTATCATTGCCGATGATGCTGGCGACGAAGATTCTCCATAAGTGCCGATACACATAGCCTCATCATGAGGATGCGCAGCCACGTCGTATAATGCTTCAACCACACTCAGCCGCAGCTCAGCGCCTCTACTCGGGCAGCTCGTTGCCGCTGCCGTGGGCGGCCGCATCTCAGCGCTGCTGCTGGTGCAGTTCGTTGCTGACGTTGAGTCACGATCATCAGAAGAAAACGGTGTACAACCTGATGATAATTGCCCGGTACGCATCGCCGACGATGATCTTCCGGCACCATGCGCCACCGGCGCCGGAATTTCTGCCCGCGCACACCGTGACGACAATCCATTCCGCACCGCCAACAATGGCGCTCCAACGTGCGCTTTCGTCGGCGGAAGTCCCGCCAACGTGTGCGGCATGTGCACGCTGTCCTCAAGTATTGCACATCTACTCATGGTGCACCCCTCATATATATGTGCGTGTGTGTACGCACGCACGGCCGGCGTATCATCGGCAGTCATCATGCAGCTGCACACATATACACATGGGAGTGCGCACCCTTGGCAGCAATATTTATGCACTCGTACCCACGCGCACTCTGTCACCGTGTGCTCACACTGGAGGGTAGTACAATTCGTACCATCATCTCGCGCTGCTGGCAAGGCCGTCAATGATGACCGAACTCCGGTGTGTGTGAGCACACACAGGCCGATGATGCACCGATCATATATACGGCCGTCGGCAGTATAATAATATGATGTGCCATTATTATCGGTTGCAGCAGCATCACGCGCCGCTAGCAAAGCCGTCGATGCCCGAACTCCAGAGTGTGTGTGCACACACAGGCCGATGATGCACCGATCATATATACGGCCGTCGGCAGTATAATAATATGATGTGCCATTATTATCGGTTGCAGCAGCATCACGCGCCGCTAGCAAAGCCGTCGATGCCCGAACTCCAGAGTGTGGGTGCACACACAAGCCGATGATGCACCGATCATATATACGGCCGTCGGCAGTATAATAATATGATGTGCCATTATTATCGGTTGCAGCAGCATCACGCGCCGCTAGCAAAGCCGTCGATGGCCGGACTCCAGTGTGTGTGTGCACACACAAGCCGATGATGCACCGATAATATATACGGCCGTCGACATTATAATGATATTCTGCTGATGATATACAATACTCGCAACACACGCACCTGCCGATGATGCACCGATCAGGTATGTGTGTATGTGTGTGCATGCCACTTTCCAGCATAATGAGCGACGGCGACCACACTGTTGATGAAGTATTATACCCAATTTCATCACTGCCGACGATTAATTGCTGCTGCTCAAAATGAACGCGAGCTCGCCGCTGCCGCAACCGCTGAGACATTGCAAGAAGCCGTTTGAACTTTGCGATCAAGGATTGCGATCGCACCGAAAAGTCAGAAACACGAAGAGCATATGATGCTGATGCTGGTGCAGCAGCTGCGCAATATTCGGTTGTGCAATAACCATCTGCACCGTCGGTTATGTGATGATTACCATCAGTTGCACCATCTCTATGCAAGGCAACATCGCCATGGGCAAGCTCGCGCATTGATGACGATATTGTAATACATGCTGAAGACGGAGTTTGTAGTCCTGCGGCTGCTGAACATTCTGGATGAGAAGTTGGTGACGATTCTGCGAGTGTATGCACTTCGGATATAGCGCACACAGATGCGACTGAAGGAGACAAAATTCCGGGGACATCACCATGATCAGAAATGCAACCAACTGCGACGTTATCGGCTGAATCATCCGGGTCGGGATAGCACAAAGCTGATGCTGAATCGTCAATATCCAAGGTGGTATCATGATACGGATGCAATGGCGATATATACTGTGCAGCCGGCAACGATTCACCACGACACATTATATCTGAAACCGGAGGCGGCTCTGGAGGTGGTGGATCAGCATGATTATCAGTGAATGCATCAACATGTCGATCATCACCGATCGCTTCTCCCCCCCCTCAAACTGAACGAGAGCTCGCGGTCGTAACCGCTGAGATATCGCAAATAGCCGCTCGGCCTCTGCTGAGCTGCTATCACCGATCGGCAGCGCCTGCTGCTGTCGCAACTGCCCGCGGTGATCCACATCTACAGCTGCATCAGAGGACGAGTACGAGCACTGCAATGATGCAGATGGCCCGTCATCGCGCGAAGACAAACACTGAAATGCCAACACATCAGAACCGCCATCACTCAGCGGCGATACGTGTTGTCGCTGATGCCGCCGTTGGCACCGTCGCTTGGCTATAAGTTGCTGACGCCGACGCTTGGCGGTCAACCACCGCGCGTATCCAGCCATCAACTCATCCATTCGCTGCTGGTCGTATACATCAGCACACGCTGCTGGCACGCCCAATACCTGAGCGCCCGCGCACGGTGGTTGCGCATGCACACACGCATGCGGCAGTTGCGACGCACCTTTCATTGGCGTAAACACTTGCTGCGGATGCACATACATCGTCGCACCCATTCCAGCAACTGCTACTTGCGGCGACCGTATGTCGCCATGCGCATGCAACAGCATGGCGTACGATCGAGAGTACATCCACACCAGACAATGCCCGTGGACAAGTACTGGAGGACACGCCGCCACATGTGTCATACCAGCAGTCCGCGCAGCCCAGTCGACGGATGCACAATGATGTTGTAGCGCGGGTAACAGCGGCGAATCATAGTCGTGCATGCCAGTCCACGAACACTCGTAAGAGAGGATCCGCGTAATGCTGTCCAAGTCCTGCGGCGGCAAAAAGGCTTGTCCCACATAATGATGTGCAAACGCAGCATGAGCCATGCGCGACGCATGAACTGCCAACGAACTGCTGATCATACCACGCTGGACATACGACGCAAGCCGCGAAGCATGATGCGAGTAAGACCCCTTCGCAGGGATTTCCAGAAAAACTCTCGGTAAAAAATTCATCGCTAATCCCCACGATTACTGAAAATTCACCCGCCAAGAAGAAGATCTCGGACGAGCTCAGCGATTCAAAGATCAGACTGAAATACAAAACGTCGCGTTTTCCGCCAAACACGCAATTAAGCGCGCGCTAACGGTACGACGTAAAATTGCTTGCCACGAACGCAGAAAAACACGCGATTTCCTACGTCTCGTAGAATACAGACGTTGTAGAACGTAGCGCCAGCGAGAGCCGCAAAGTCGCAATCACGCTGATACCAGTTGTTCGGGGGTGCTCTCTCAGAGCTTCTAAGTCTACTTACACAATGTAGGAAGGGAACCTAGTTCAGCAGTCCTACAAGGAGATGTATAGCTGTAAGCATGATACATATATGTTGTTCGGTTGTGAGGACTGAACCAGTCTCACAAGGGTGCAAGTAACACTTGCAGAGAATATGGTCCTGGGACCATAGGGTAATATTGGAATCGGATCTTTTAAATTACTCTTTGGTCAAGTTGCCTAACAGCCACAGAGGTGGCTGCCAATGTACGACAATTTTAAACTCAACCCCGAGAGCTTGCACAGCTCTCTACTTAAGGTAACTCGTCCTTACCATGCCACTTCATGTGTTCAGTCATTTGCTGACTGCAACAACCAATCAGCTGGGATCTGTCATCAGTACTTAAATGTTTCTGATTGTCACCTCCCAAGTCTCTCATTTGAATACTCACAGATCTGCTGATGTGATTGTATAACTGAGGTCCTCCTCGATTCCCTCCAGTTATGTTCGACTGATCGAATCCTAAATGGTATCCCACCAATTCTCTCAAGTCTGATCTGCTGTAGGTGCAGATATTCAAATGTCACATTTGAGTCAGTCACTTCTGTCGGTCACCTTTGTCAATTCTGCCAGTCACCTGTGTCATTCGGTCATGCTGGTGACTGTCATCATTTCCGGTTGGTGACTGTCATCGTTTCTGTCACTCGTCATTCTGACAGGCCTGTCTCTCGTACTGACTCGTGATGTACCCTAGTACAGATTAGGTCATATTCTCATTATCTTATATATAGTCTATAATATGACCTAATGTGCCACCTGTTTTAATCCATTATGATAATGAAGCGAACAAGTACTATACCGGAGTCGCAATATACTTATAAACCACTTAAAGATAAGAATTGTATGCTATATAATGACGACTACACGGGCAACAATCAAAGATTGTTGCTTTAATTTTAATGATTTACCTTTTGACATTCGTGAAAAAATATATGCAATGAAGCATAATATGGAGTTAAGGGATGTATTGAATGAAATGAAAGAATGAGGTCATAAAAATCGCAGGCCGCTTGATAACTCGATTCCACGTCTGCACGTATATGTCATTCATATGATTATGCAAAATGCACACGAAGATTCTTCAAATAGAACAAAATATTTACACACTTTGAAAGTTAAAAATTATATCGCCGACCTAAAAACAGATTCACTGAAAATGTTGAAACCCCAATGCAGAAATAACAATCTGGAAGTTAGCGGTACAAAACGTGAATTAAATAATAGACTTATCAAACTTGCATAGAAGATTCAGCTACCTGACTTGGAATAGTCCACTCGTTAAAATTTCGGCGAAACATTGAAGGATGATTTGGTTTCCGATGAAGGTCAATGAACAGAAAATCATGTGGTCCTTGAATGGCTCGATTGTACACCGAGTTGAATTCCTCGATTGAAATCTCCCCTCCGACCTCCTCCCCTATTTTATCAATCATTTTTTTATTCTTATTTCGGAAGACTAACATATGTGTTAGGTTACCTCTTATTGATTTTAGCAAGCCTCCTGAACTGCTCGTGTAGTTTTGAGTTGCAAATAGCATTGTCACTCCCAATGCACCGTCCTTAAGCTTCCCAAGATGTCTATGTTTAATAACCATGTTGCTCAGCTTGCTTGACGGTCTGATCATGTCCGTGTCTTGGGTGTCATCAAAGAAGGCAGCAATCACTGGAAGCTTACCACCATACTTGTGGCTGGGAGTGTGCCAGGGGCACGACGACAGATGCTCGGAGATATGTTTTTGATTGAACGTGCAAAGGTACACAATTCGGATTTTTATAATATACTGGATCAGGGCCAGATTGAGGTACAAACGATAATTCGGTTCCGAGTTCTGAAGGCTAAACACTTCTCAAGTGCTCTACTTATTCACTCGTCACCCAGGTTGCAGGGTCAACCACTCGAGAGCCGATGTCACACTTCGGCTCAACGTTCAGTTCCCGATCCGATCTCATTTCTAATTCCGATTCGTCATTCTCGATTCAGATGTTATGCCGACAGGCTGACACGATGACTGCCCCACAGTACTGCCATACTACTGTACTGTCATACTACTGTACTGTCATACTGTCATACTGTCATAGCGTCATACTGTCATAGCGTCATACTGTCATACTGTCATAACCTTGATATCTGATATTCGATTTCATTGTCTTTTCAACCCCGATGCGAATCTGACCATTCTTCGAGGGTCTGACTGAGTTCCACGATGACACCCCCCACAGTACTGTCATACCACTATAGTGTCATACTGTCATACTGTCATAGTGTCATAGTGTCATACTGTCATACCCCGGACATCTGGTATTCATTCTCATCGTGATTTCAAGCCCAATTTCACTGTCATCGTGCCAATCCCAGATTACCCCCGATGACACACATACGGACGCATAGGCACATCGGCTCACGCTGTGCCTCCGGGCACAACTCTCCCCCCCTTAGGAGTGGTCTACCTCCTGGGATCATTCCGCTAAGGTACCCATCTAAGTTCCAGTTCTTAGGTTTTCTGGTTCCTTGCTGTTTCCAGTTCTTAGGTTCTCTGGTTCCTCTTCGAGCATAGTTTGCCTGCCGCTACCAGGGCACCACTTTCAAGAAGAAGGGTGCCACTTGGAAATCTAAAGCGGGTCTTCAGTGTCGCGGAGGCGTAAATGTCGGAAAAGTTGTCGTAGCAGGAGTGCTGGCACGGGATATACACTCGCGGATCGACCTGCTCCAGTCTGCTGCGGGTGAGGTCCAAGCTGAGCAGTCTCTGGATGAGCACCAGTTGCCCATCTGCACGCACACGGTGTTGAAGTAGTACAGCGTAGCAGGGGCGAGGGTGGTGCTGAGTTCGTCCATATGCAGGTGGGTTTCATGTACTGCGTACCATACATGCAGTAGGTACACACCAGCGGTGGGGGAAGCTGGCGCATCATAGGGCGAAGCCGTAACGCGTTAGGGAAGCGACCTCTGGGGTTTTCCATGAACCAATGTTTTGGCTCTAGGTAGTCAATGATCTGCAATGCTCGTCGTACGATTTTGTCAGCCTGGGGAAGGTCAGGGGGTCCACCAGTGGTGCGCGCTTGACTGTACTGCCTGCAGGGGGGACTTGCCCAAATAACATCGAAGAATCCAGGCGGGTATTGTCTGTAGTCCCATTGCAGGATGTCACACACATGAGTGGGTTGCCAGATATGTCCGGAGTCGAGGGTCACCACTGAGGCGGAGGGGAAGCAATTTAGGAATTCCCTCTCTACTGAGCCAGTACCGCTGAAAAGTACGAGAATCCTGGGCGTGCGGGGTGTTTTTGCCTGTATTGCCAGCAGCTCTGTCACCAGTGCCAACGACCCATCTTCCACGCGCTCTTGGCGTTCCCACGGCAGGGGGATATCATCTTCCATCTGTTCGAGCTGGTCCAGTTCATCGCAGGGATTGGTGATGAGGTGGGCCAGTGTCATTCCGGCTTGAGCGGAGTGGCGGCCACGCTGCTCGCGTCGCCGAGTGGCTTCGTCGCGGACTTGCGCTTCCATGTGCAGCCTCGCTTGCTCGAATTCACGAAGTTGTTGAAGTGGACTTCCGCGTTCAAGTTTGTCACGCGTCCTCCATTGGTCGTGAGCTTTGGAGTAGCCAGTCCAGCGAACCTTCCACTCTTCCACCTCCTTTCCTCGAACAGACCGCACCCGACGTGCAAGGATACGCTCAACGTGTGCTTCCTTCTGACCGTCCACTACCACCTCTTCAGGTACTGCTAGGTGATCGCGTGCGGCAAAAGCATCTTGACCGCTGGTGTACGGTTTGAGGCGATGTTGAGCGAATACGTCGTGAATCCGCCAGTGAGGAGGGAGGCGTAGGCGGTAGGCTACTGGAGCTCCTCTGTCGGCCTCTGGCATGGTCATCTGTACATCGCTGAAGAAACGTTCGGTCACAGGAACTGGTCCATGCCAGCGCTTGGTCAGTTTCCTACAGATGGAGCGATCCATCACCTTCTCCGTAAGGTGTTTCGCCTCTATCCAGACCAGATCTCCAACAGCATACTCCCGCTGCCCGTGTCTGCGATCAAACTGTTCGCGCTGTTGCTGTTGAGCCAGCTCCAACCGCTGCCTGGCGTCCCGCAGCTGCGACGAAAATTTCACAGCCACTTCGTGTGCGGTGCCTACTCCCCCAGTTCGTCGTCCAGCGGTGGACTGCGCGGCCTCCAGGAAAAGATCCAACTGCGACAGTGGCGAGAACCCGAACACCAGTTCAAACGGCGTGAAGCCAGTAGATTCACTCCTGGAGTCATTGATCGCGAACTCCACGTTAGTGGTGAACAGATCCCAGTCCTCCACATTGGCGTCAACAAAGGACCTGAGCATGTCCTCAATAACCCTGTTGCTGTGTTCCGCCTGACCGTCAGACCGAGGGTTGTACGGCGTGGTACGAGCCACTTTCACACCCATCAGCCTCATGAGTTCCTGCCAGAAAGCATCTTGAAACCGTGGGTCACGATCAGAGACAATCTTCATAGGCGCGCCATGTAAGCGCCACACCGAGTCAAAGTAGATTCTGGCCACCACAGCTGCGGAGCTGTCGCCGAAGTTCATCGGCACAACGTGGACCATCTTCGTCAGCTTGCAGGTGAAGGCCACGAAAGCATCATTGCCCCTCTCTGATACCGGCAGGCCGGTGACGAAGTCCACCGCGACATCCTGCCATGGCCTGTTCGGGATGCTGTGAGGGTTTAGCAACCCATCCGGGTAAGTTCCCCGCGGCCTCACCGATTGGCACACTGCGCAGGATGCAACCCAAGTGCCCACATCTTCCGCGGCACCACGCCAATAGAAGCGTCGCAGCACCCTCTCCAGAGTCTTGTCTCGCCCAGTGTGACCCGAGGACAATGACTCATGAGCATGGCGAATCACTACTTCTCGAAGTGGAGAGTCCTCCCCCAGCACCAACTGATATCTCCCTGCTGCGGTCCTCCAAACCACTTCACCCACCAGCCTGAAGTCCTGCAGGCATTGGTGTGGTGCTGCCTTCACTTTCTCTCGCAGCGAACGAAGTGTCCCCTCTCGGGTGTACTCCGCTTTCAACGCACGCAGGAACTTTGAGTCCGACTGCTGGGAGGTTGCGTCTCTGAAGGCTGCTGCCTCACCTGTCCTTATCACAGCGGGGGCCGTTCGCGGGTGCCTCACGCGTGCCGGCTGTGGTTTGGCGGGAGGGGCGTGTACTATCAGAACAGGCCAACGAAGGTCGAAGGCCTTCCCATCTGGGTTCTCGAAGAACTGATTGGGCTCGCCCTTATCATCGTGAGTAGGGATGACCTCCACGATCTGCATATTAGCCTTTCTGAAAAGTTTGCGCCACGCGGGGAGCTTGGACTGGTGATCTGGTAGAACGAAGACTGCTGAGGTGTTTTCTGGGTCTGCCTTCCATTCTGCGATATACTTGTTCAAAATCGCCTCCACCGTAATGTGCTTGGAGTTATATGGAGGGTTACACCAAACCCGAAGGCCCCTCCATTTCTCTGAAAGGCAGTCTGTCCAGAACCTATCCGCCTGTCTGTTGCGGCCGCCAAAGTCACACCAGGCGTCCACATCGAAGGGTCCAAACTTCTCGGCGTACTTCGAGGAGTACTCTGCTCGGACACGCCAATTCTGTGAGTCTTCGGGGGGAGTCTGCCGTTTTTGCGGGTGATGGACCGGGGATGGAGCTGACTGCTGGGGCGCCTGCTGCGGGGGTGGTGAGCTCACTGGCACCTTCTCAGTGGGCGCCTCCGATGCGTCAGCTCGTGATGTAGGCGTTCGCGTCTTCGGTGACGCCAACTGTGGAGGCGCTGGGGTCGTAGAGGCTCTTCCAGCGCGTGACATGCTCCTCGTTATCCTTATCTGAGGTGGAGCTCTGTCAGGGGTTTGGTGTGGAGCTTCTGTCGGCTTCGCGCTATCAGCTTCAGGCCAGTCAGGCATGTCGAAGTCGAGGTGATCCTCCTTCATCCCCTTATAGAGCTTCGGATTAACGAGAGCGATGGTCTCCCCCATGTCCATGGCCTGTTCCGCCACGGAGAGGGTTTCCACTGCTGAGAGCCAACAGTCAACCGTCTGGGCCCAGTGGGGATGAGCTGCGGGTGGTGAGCTGGAGAAGCATTCAGACTCCAGCGTTGCCAGAGGGTCTTTCGGCAGGTCTGAGGTGGGGTCGATCACTCCTGCCTCCTTCAACCCCTCGCGAACGTCCTTGTCTTTGAAGTCGGGCCTTCTGGACAGGGCGTCTGGTACCAGCAGCAGCGCTCCCTTGATGTACTCCATTCTCGGGACTCCCACCTCCACCAGATCCATGTACCAGCGTGCCTGTCTGCGGCTAAGCTCTCTGCCAGGTTCCATCAGCCATTCAAGAGGGCGGTGATCACCCTGGATGCGGAAGTTGGTGAAGATGAGGTAATGCCGCCAGGTGACGGTGGTACAGTGGTGTAGAGCACCTAGCTCACGCTCGCCGGTGTGATAATTCTGCTCGGCGGCTGAGAACTGGCGGCTCTCGTACGCTATCACGCGCAGCCCAAGACCATCTCCATTGTCTTGCATCAGTACTCCCCCAAGAGCGATGCCGCTAGCATCCGTCTGCACCACGAAAGGTGCTGTGCCGTCTGCGGCACCCTTAATGTTGGGCAAGGCGAGCACGGGCGCTGATGTGAGGGCCTTCTTCAGCTCCTCGAAGGCCCACTGCTGCATGGGACCCCACTCCCAGGGTACGTCCGACTTGGTCAACCGGGTGAGGGGCTGAGCGATCTCGGAGAAGCAGTGGATGAACCTGCGGTAATACCCCGCTAGGCCCAAGAACTGCCTGACGTGGGTAACCGTCTCCAGCTCGGGCCAGTCCCTCACTGCAGCCACCTTGTCGTGTTGGGGTCTGCAGCCATCTGCGGAGATACAGTGGCCAAGGAACCGCAAGGATTTCTTCAACAGCTGGCACTTGGACCTCTTGAGGAAGACGCCCTTCTCCCTGCATGTCAGGAGCAGTTGTTTGACGTGCTCGTAGTGCTCTGCAGCGGTGTTGCTGAAGACGACCACATCATCGATGAAGATCCGGACAATTGGGAGATGGCCCAAGGCCCGCTGCATCCGTCGCTGGTACTGAGACGGTGAATTCTGCAGCCCCTGCGGCATGACCAACCACTCATATGACCCCATCTGGGTGGTGAAGGCGGTCTTCTCAACATCTCCTGGTGCCATCGGTACTTGCCAGAAGCCATCCACCGCGTCGAACGAAGAGAAGAACTTCGCACCCTGCATCTCGTCGAACATCATCTGGATGTCTGGGAGAGGATACTTGTCCTTAACTGTCTGGCGGTTGAGGAGCCGGTAATCGATCACCAGTCGCAGCTCCTTGGGGTTCCCGGGTTTAGGGACCATCAAACAGGGAGCTGCATAAGGGCTGGAAGAGAGTCGGATGTAGCCCTTGAACATCAGGGTCTCCACGCGTTCTCGAAGTTGGCGGAGTTCCTCTGCGGACTTCTTGTAGATGCGCTGGCAGGGAGGTCCCTTCTTGCTCAGCTCAGGGTCCAGGTTAATGTTGGCTTCATCTTGGGGGTCATGTCTGAGGCCATCGATGTTCGGTAGAGCAGTCGTCATCTCCTTCTTGTACTCCTCACCCCAGAAGTCCTGAAACTTGAGGGTCCACTCAGGGCTCACTTCTGCATCTTCAGTATCCGCAACGGGTTCGGCGTTCTCAGAGTCGATAGCCGTGGCTGCAAAGGCAGAAGCAGTATCGTCGGGGGACTTCTCGGCCACCATGAGCCAGGCGGGCTGTATCTCCGGGTCGTCATTGCCGCGTAGCTTCTGCGTCTCCGCATACACCAGGTACTTCTTCAGCTGAGCAGGGGTCAGGAACACCTCATCCACCAATCCCGCGCAGGCCGTGCCCTTCGGAGACCTGTCCCCAGATGCTTTCCCAGGAGAACAGCCCGTGATGGTGACGCGATCCCCAATCTTGCCACTGCGGGACTTCCTGAGGAAGGAGACGGAGCCATTCCCTTCATAGCCCAGAGTGACAGGAGAGTGACTGCGCCGCCACCTTCCGCCGAGGATAACATCCACCTGTATGCCCAGTGGTAGGATCCGGAGGGCAAGGGCGTTCTCCGTATAGGTGCCCGTGGTGGTGTGCGTGTTAAACTTGGCGTACGCGGTGGCGCCAGTGATCTTCACAGATCCATCCGCCAGGGTGACCCGCATCTCGGAGCCGGCTCGTGTTGTGAGGCCACATCGCTTAGCGCTCTGCTCCGAGATGAAGTTGTCAGAGGCCCCCGAGTCAATCAGCACCTTGACCGTGTGCCCTCTGAGGGTTGCGTAGAATACCAGCAGTAGCGGTCCTTCTTCGTCATGTGCCGCTGCAAGGGTACCCTCGATGTCGGTCTTCCACCGAACTCCCCCATCTGTGCGTATGCTTTTGCACTTGAGGTTGGGGAGGAGGTTGTCCGAGGCCTCGCGGCATTCTTCCAACGTTTGCCTACACGCGGCGTAGAACTCCTCATCCAGCAAATCAACATCTTCAGTCGGATGACTGACGAAGTTGTCTGCACTCGCCGTCAGCAGGGTGCCCGCTGAGGTGCATTCGCTCGAGGTGGGGCTGACATGAGTGGTGTCGCTGGTGGTAGGGCTCACATGGGTGGTGTCACTGGTAGTAGGGCTCACATGTGTAGTGACACTATTGGTGAGACTGCCATGGGTGAGAGGGTCCTCGTCATGCTGAGGGCTGCCAGCAGGGGAGTTGTGGGCGAGCTGGTGGGAGCTCTGGTGGTCAGTTCTCGTCTGAGGGGTCCCAGCTGCTGCCATCTGCTGGGTGAAGCAGAGCGAATTGACCGAGGACTCCTCTTCCATCACCTCAGGGTCTTCAGCGATGGGGTGGCTGTCGAGACAGGGTGGCGCTTCATCCGCTTCATGCGTTCTGACGGTGGTCATCTGCTGGGTGAAGCAAAGCGAACTGGGTGCGGAGGGCTCCTCCGCCTCTGAGCAGTAGGATGAACCTTCGGGGTTTCCTCCCGGAGTGGCCGGCGCGTTATCATGGTGTGAAGATGTAGTCTCTGTTGTGGGCTCGGCCAGCGAGGATGATGGAGGGGATGCTCCCAAGGGGCTGGGACCCAGCTTCCTCATCTTGTACTGGTGTACTGCGTGCAGACTGCACCAGGCGCCAGGTAAACCCACATCTCCCGCTGTCCCAGGTATCGTGCCCACTTCAGTGTCCAGGGTGCAGAGGGATGTCGAAGACCTCGCTGCTGCTCTTCGTGCGCCCTCCTTTTCCCACAGCCTGCTACCTGGGGAAGAGTCTGGACTCGAAGTGGCGATTGCCTTTTGCTGCTCGGCAGGCGACAGCTCTCTCCAAGCCGCGTAGAGGTCGTGGGAGCTGGTGTTAGAGGGTTCGGGGACTTGCTGGCGACCGTCGTGTGAAAGGAGGTGCCACAATGCTATTCGCTGATGGCCCTCCTTGCGATCTTGAGGTTCGCGGGCAATGCGTATCCTCTCTGCCAGCTGGTTGGCGCGGTTCACGCGCTCCTTTGGCGATCGACTCCCAGAGTGTACGCGGCTGCGGACGCGCTCCGACATTTTATCCACCAGGTCCTTGGCAGCCTCTGGGGACTTGCGCAGAGCTCTGCGGACCTGCTGCATGGCGACTTCGAGGGGGAGGGAGTACAGATCTCTCTTCCAGTGCCACGCAGTTAGCCTTTTCCGTGGGTCTGCGAGGTTGGACTGATAGATGGGCAGCGGTAGGACAACACGCGGTCGGGGGCGAAGGTCGCGGGGCTCTCCGCGGTTGCTGCCCATAATGGGGGGTCTGTGCCGGGGAACTCGCCGTCCCCTCCGACCCTCGATCCTCGCTTGTGTATAAGCAGGGCCGTCATCAAGAGGTAGCGACGGCTCATCGAAGGGGGTGCTTCCTGCAAGAGGGTGGCTGGACAAGTCATCCCTCGGCGGCGATGGGGCACCAGCTGAGCGGTAGGTGCGTCGCAAGCGGGTCCCAGAGGTGAAGGCCACGCTCTTGGGATGGGGACGTTGGCCCCAAGGGTCTCTGCGTCCTCGGGCGCGTCGGGGTTCCACTGGTTCTGACCGCTTCTCCAGGGCGGAGAGGGTCTGATCATCAGGGCAAGACCTCACTTCCTCGAAGGGCAGGGTCTGGGGCTGGCCGCCGGCCAGTCATTCATCGCTCTCCACCGGGGGAAGGCCGTCACCCTCCACAAGCTCGATGCCCGCAAGGGCCGCCAGGGTCTGGTAGCTTTGGTCGTCCTCACAGGTAGCAAGAGCCAAGACCTCCTCGGAGAACTCTTCTGGGACGCCATCCACCGAGGAGATGTCCTCCTGCTGCTCGATGGCCCAAACGACGGCGGCTACAAACCCAGGGGAGTTCGCCAGTCGAGCGGGTGCATTGGCCCTCCACTCCTTGAGCTTAGCCTCGTCCGTACAGTTACGGACGATGTGCTCCGCAGAGCCGCAGGCGAAGCACCGGCGGACTTTCGGAGCATCAGGGCGGGAGAGGCCAGGTGGTGGTGGCAAAGGAGTCACCGCCGCGGCGACGGTGGTGGCAGGCCCGTTCTCCAGCATGGCAAGAGCTGGGCGGCTCGAAGAGGGGGTACGCCTGTAGAAGGGGGTGCGAGGTGGTGGGTTAGCGAAGGAAACAGCACGGGGAGGACGGTCTTGAGAGCGCCTCTGAGCCGCCTCCGTGTCAATGTCGCTCTCCACCTCCTCAGCAACTTCCCGAATCTTCAACAAGGCGTTGTGGGTGCCTGGGATGTCGTCAGCGACGGCCTTCCTCTCCCACTCTTCTGGTTTGGAGACATCCAAGTGGATGGCTCTCAGGCGCCGCATCACCTTGGGTGCATATTTCAGCCCCCGGCGGTACGTAGAGAGCATCGACAAGTTGGTCATCTCCACGCAATTTGGGACTCTGCCGGCCAAGAAGTTGACGGAGGCCATGCGGGTCTCCAGTCGCGAGAAATACTCCGCCGCGGTCTCGTTCACCGCCTGCTTCAGGGCAATGGCCTCGCCGTGTGCGTTCTCCAGGTAGGCCTGCGTCAGAGAGCACACCGCCAGATCGCTGAAGAACACGTCCAGCTCCCCGTAGCGTTGGTGCCAAGCTTGCTCGGACCCAAAGGTCCCCGCCGCGCGCTCCAAGAACTTCCTCTGCTGGTCTTGAAGAGTGTACTCCTTGAAGCTCCAAAGAAGGCTTGACACACTCGCCTGGTACTCTGATACTGATGGCGTACAACTGGGAGTGGTCAGTGCTTCGATCACGATGGCCTCCTGGAATACCTTCCGCACCATGTGGGAGTAGTGCTCCAGCTGCGTCAGGAGGCCCTCCTTGTCGGCCGATTTTGTGTCGGACGCGGAGCGGGGGAACCTGGTGACGCTCTTGACCAGCTTTAGCACCATCTCTTTGGTCTTGTGCTCCAGGCGGACCTCGTCTGGAGATGCTCGCAGGTTAGTGCCCTGCGGCAGACGGACGATGCCTGGAACAAAGGGGGTGGCGCTGGGAGAGAGCACGGGGTTCGCAGCGGCGGCAGTGAACGGGGTTCGCGGCAGCGGCAGAGTGAACGGGGTTTGCGGCGGCGGAATGGGGGAAACGGGCAGGAGGTGGTGGTCCCGGGGCATGCGCGGGCGGAGGCGCAGGCGCGGGATTTGTGGGGACTGCGGTCGGAGTGGGCGGTAATGTAGGGGCTGATGGTGGTGCGGGGAGTGGGAGAGGTGTATGGAAGGGCAGGGGTGTGGATGGTTGTGCGGCCACCACGCTCATGCTCCGGTACCAATCGGAGTTGCTGACCTCCGACCACGCGGCGAGCCCGTCCTGATCGAAGTTCTGCATCTCCGACTCCCGCGCAGTAGCAGGGATCCACTCCCATACTGGCTGCCCCATGCTGGTAGACCGCACATTGGCCGCGGCTGGGTCCCCCATTGCCATATCCATGACCTCGCGGTCGACCATGAGGACCCAGGTCTCCACGCGAGGGTTGGTAAGGGGTAGGGGTGCATGGTGTAGCCGGCCCCCCATGCGCGCATATGCAGTCAGCGGCGCTCCCAGCAGGTGCATGATCCTGAACAAGATGGCGTCGCCCTGCACCCCAGCCCGGCGGCGTTCGTCCCATGGTAGGGAGACGGTTGCCGCGCCTCGCACCCCAGCTGACTGGTGCACCCACAATGACCCACCATCGTGGGTGACGAAGAGGGCTCTGACCTCTGGGTACTGAGGGTAGGAGGGCTCTGGTGCGGGATCGTCAGGGGGATCCTGAGGTGGATCACTAGGGGGGCCTGGTGGCGAGTCGCTTGAACTGGAGTCTCTGGGCTCTGAGTCGGGATTGCCACCGCCGTGCACCACCGTCTCCATCGACTGTCGCCGGCGGGCCACCATCATGTTATGGGGATTTGGCCGGCCCTGAGTGGGAGGTTCGGCGGGAGCGGTCTCAGCGGCGGTCTGAGGCACTGGAGGGGTTACGCTGGCGACGGCGTCTGCCTCGTGTAGATGGTCCGCCGTCAGGCCCTGTGCGCTGCCCTGAGGGTCGCCGGGTGGGGAGGCTCCTGCCGATGTCGTCGCACCAGGCAGCGCGAGTCCTCTCGAGAGCACCGCGGAGATGTCCAGGGCCTGTACTGCCGCTAGGACTTCTCTGCGAATGTGTTCACTTCGGCTGCTCGCGTCCGAGTCAGAGCCGGACCTGTGGGCGGCCCTCCGCCTGCGCTCAGCCCGTGCCTGCGTGCTTCGGCTGCCTCTGGTCCCCGTGCTGGTGCGGCTGATGTCCGTGCCGGAGTCGGGGTCAGAGTGATCAGGTGCGTGGCTTGGGCCTGGAAGATGCTTGCCATGTGTCGCAGGGCCCGAGGATGCCCTTCGGGAACGCCGACGCCGGCGAGTCTCTGAGGTTGTCGCCACCGCGGGAAGGTGACGCACCAAGAGCTGGGTACCGCCCAAGACGTTCTGCTGAACCCCGCTGTCAAGGGGTACCTGCAGAGGGTCCGGCAGGGCCGCGGCGCCGATGCTGATGAAGTGCTGCAGCGATGAGGGATCCGCGCCTGAGTCATGAAGCGTGGAGGTGGCTGGCGCCAGCTGATGGGGCTGCTGTGGCTGCTGCTGCTGCTGCTGATGTTGCTGCTGTAACTGCTGCTGTTGTAACTGCTGCTGCTGTAACTGCTGCTGCATCGGTTCCAGTGGCTGCTGCTGAAGCCACTGCTGTTGCTGCTGCTGGTACGCGAGCCACTGCTGCTGCTGCTGTAGCTGTTGTTGGAACGGTGTGGGATATGCGCCCACGGGGTGATGGGTTCCCAGTGTGAACGGCACTGGTGATACTCCCCCAGCGAGGGGCGCTGATTGGGGCAATACCCAATTGACGCCGTTCCATACAGCCTGTGCGGGGGTGCCATCCGGCATAGTATAAGGGCGGGGCACCGCTGTGTAGGGCATGGTGGTGCCCGGATGTGGAATGGGGTGAGCGGAAGCGTAAGCGGCGGGCGATGGGAAGGTGAGGGGCGAGAACAATGGGGGGCGTGACGGCTCTGCACTGACCCCCATGCTGGGAAAGGACTCTGATATATGTTGCGACATACTGGCTGCTGAGCTGATCAGATCGCACGCTGGGTGTGGCAAAAGCCACAGGTGAGCAGAAGGTAGGAAGTGCTCGCCTTTATTTATTCAGTGTCGCTTTCGTGAGGGGGGGAAGGAGGAGGTGAAGGTGTAGGGCTGACTTCTGGAGACGGTGGAGCGTCGGCCAAGGTTTCACCAGGAAGCACCGGTATTGCTGGGTGGTAAGGGTCCGGGTAGTTGAAGACGAAAACCGTGAACCCCTGGTAGTACCACTCACGGTAGTGGCGCGCTGGTGGGATAGCCAGGGTGTATGCTGTCCAGGCGCTCAGTTGTCTTCCACCTCGTCGTCTGAAGAGGAGGAGGGGGAAGGAGGACCGCTCCAAGGACCGCTCTGCCAGAAGGCGCCTGCTGGTGGGTAGGTAGGGTCAGGGGGGAATACCCACTTGATGGGACCTTGTTTCCACCACGCTCTTCTGTATTCTTCTGGCGAAGGGGGTACTGCCATGCACCGGCGAACTCAAAATTTCGCCAGGGCTCCGCGACACAGATTTCAAGTGCCTATGTATGCAGGCAGGGGTCAAGAAACTGCAACCAGAAAGCTCAGCAAGGTCCCAGAAGGTAACCGGACTTCGTACACTCCCAAAATATTCCGGCCAGAGGGTAAACCAGAGGTGTCCAGAAACTGTCCAGGAACTGTCCAGAAGCCACTAAAAGCGCTGTTTTGAGGGGCTTTCCCAACTGCTGGTGGCCGTGAGGGCGGTATTGAGGGGTTCTAGGGTGTCCTATGGGGTCTGGGGAAGGAGTTTTTGGTGGTGGGGGCTACTGTGGAAGGTTTTGGGGTAGGCTGAAAACGGGCTAAAACGGCTATTTTGGGCTGTTTTTGGCTGTTTTTCGCCTTTTTAAGGCTCTAGAAAGTGGGCTATGAGGTTTTCCTGGCTACTATAAACCGGGGAAACCCTTTAGGGTGCTCCCTGACGGTTGTTTGTAGCCTGGGGCAGACTTGGAGTTTAAGATCGGAAAACGAATGTTGACTTTTCTGAGCCTGGTTGAGCCCCCAGTGTTAAGGGACGAAAATATGAAGTTTTGGAGATGTTTTCCAAAGGATACGGCCGTTGTATACGAAAAAAAATGTACTTACGGAGGCTAAAATTGCGCCCAGATAGCCGGAAGTGCAGCTCTCCCCCTGTATCACAACGGAAGTTTCAAAAGGCCCGTGGGCGAGTTGCGCAGAGGCGAAATCGCAGCACGCTGATACCAAATGTGCCAGGGGCACGACGACAGATGCTCGGAGATATGTTTTTGATTGAACGTGCAAAGGTACACAATTCGGATTTTTATAATATACTGGATCAGGGCCAGATTGAGGTGCAAACGATAATTCGGTTCCGAGTTCTGAAGGCTAAACACTTCTCAAGTGCTCTACTTATTCACTCGTCACTCAGGTTGCAGGGTCAACCACTCGAGAGCCGATGTCACACTTCGGCTCAACGTTCAGTTCCCGATCCGATCTCATTTCTAATTCCGATTCGTCATTCTCGATTCAGATGTTATGCCAACAGGCTGACACGATGACTGCCCCACAGTACTGTCATACTACTGTACTGTCATACTGTCATACTGTCATAGCGTCATACTGTCATACTGTCATAACCTTAATATCTGATATTCGATTTCATTGTCTTTTCAACCCCGATGCGAATCTGACCATTCTTCGAGGGTCTGACTGAGTTCCACGATGACACCCCCCACAGTACTGTCATACTACTATAGTGTCATACTGTCATACTGTCATAGTGTCATAGTGTCATACTGTCATACCCCGGACATCTGGTATTCATTCTCATCGTGATTTCAAGCCCAATTTCACTGTCATCGTGCCAATCCCAGATTACCCCCGATGACACACATACGGACGCATAGACATATTGGCTCACGCTGTGCCTCCGGGCACAGGGAGGGAGAATGTTTCCATTCTCATCACCAAATTCCAATAGCAATTCACCCGGAATCTCATACACACTTATGTTATTATTGTTTAACATTTTCATTACCTTCTTATAACGTTCTAGCTTCTCTTGATATTCATCATACTCTTGAGCTTCGGTATCAAGGATACCTTCAATCTGTTGCGGGACATCGACGGTAGGCTCTAATACATCACCTTCATCAAGCGGTAAGTCTTTGTAATAATGCATATTGTTATGATAAGTCGGACTCGCAAGAATCAATCTGTCTAGAGCACGGTTTTGCTGCATCAATCGAAGTAGGTGTGTAAGACTACACGATTTTCCCGTACCACGTTTCGCACACGCTAATATGACCCCGTGCAATTGAATAAAATCATCGGGTGTGTCAATTGGAAACGCTGAACTCTTTGGCACTTGAATATCATATGGTTTATCTTTCAGTCGTTGGAACTGCATATACTATAATGATAGAAATAGACTTGAGTAAGCTTTCTCATATCCCGGTTCCATCTCGGCGTCTCTTTTTCGAGGTGGTGATTGAGATGCAACTCGGCTTTGCTTACGCCTGGTACTCTTCCTAACAATTACCTGAGGTTCTTCTTCAGATTCAGAGCTGTCCGATTCAACGATGACTACCTGTTTTTTTGGTTTCTTCTTAGGTGTTTTTGGTTTCTTAACAACCACGTGTTCGACTTCTTCTGGCTCTGATGCTGGTTCCGGTTCCGGTTCAGCAGGAGGTTTTGTTGAAGCTTTCTTTATAGTTTCCTGAGCTGCAACAACTTTCTCATTTTCCTTAAGTTGTTCGGCCATCTTCAAATCTGATTTGACTTTTGCCTTTGCTCGACGTGTCTCTAAAGCTTTCTCTCATTTTGGCGAGACGCTCTAACGTTGCACTATCGGTAATTTTTTCCCCTTTAAGTGGCATTAAGTCACTATAAGATACCCTAAGAAAATAATATTTCTGAATTTGACTTACGATTTCTCGATGAAACCAGAAAGGTGGCATATTAGGTTATATTCTGGTTATTATATATATAGTCTATAATATGACCTAATGTGCCACCTTTTTTGATTCCTGATGTATACATGACCAGAGAAACCTGGATAGCAAAATTAAAAGCGTGTGCCGCTGAGTATAGACAAGAACATGGAGTAAAAAAGAGACCTGGTAAGATGTCACAAGGAAAAAATCTCAAAAGCTTACGTGGTCGACCCGTAGTAAAAAAGAAATCCACAAATAGAACAGTTTTAGACCATGGCACTCCAACCGGACAGCCAGTCTACCAACAGCCCATTAAGGACCCAGCTCTACCTACTAAAGCACCTCGTATGATAGCTCCTATTATGGTAGCACCTTTGGACAAAACGAGCACTGGTACAATAACGGGCGACTCTGTGTTTCAAAGGCCTACTACTGCAGAATTCACCGGTGTAAACACATTTCGTGACTCCATAGATGATATTGAGAAACGGGAAAAGTTGAAAAAGCAAAAGAAACAATCGAAGATAAGCAACATTCAAAGAATGTTGCCGTTGTTTCCGATATGAGAAAGCAAAAGAAACAATCGAAGATTGTTTCCGATAAACGCAGCGACGTCACAAAAATATAATTGTATAGTATAGGAAGATGCCCCCCCAAATCAAGAAAACAAAATCCGGAGGCTCGCCATAAGCTTACAGCCGACGATTGGGAAAATCTACAAAGTAGAAACCTAACCGGTGATGATAGAGCCAAAGCTATACGTGATTACAAGAAGAACTATCGGAAATCGAAAGAGAAGGTTGAGAAAGTCACCAGGCGACAATGGACCAAGATAGAGAAGAAACCTGCCAAACAACAAAGTAGACTTGATGAGATTCAAAAGTACAGCATTGGAGATTCCAAGAGACATATAAAGAAGTTTAGCACAGACGTTGAGAAGTTGAAGGTACCATTCACAACGTTTTTACAAAGAGCAGCACCTGATGGTAGCAGTCTGAACTATTGGTTACCGGAGAAGACAAAGGAGTTGAGCGAGTATCAATGAGAGCGGTCTTCGAGGATGGGACTACATCCAAATGGGTGAAAGGTTCCGACCGTCAAGATGTGATGATGAAGTTTGAAGAGATGCTGCAAAGTCCGAAGGGTGGAGATAGCAGCAAAAAGTCGGTTGAGGTTGCTAAAGATGTAGAGGTAGAATACTACTCATCCAAACCGCCAGAAGGCAAGGGGTCTCGATGCTTAGCCGCACCAAAAAATACGGCAGAATTGCGACTTAAGCAATGCGTCATTAAGATTGAATCCCGCAACAACTGTGGTATAAAATCTTTGGAACTGCTTGATAGAAAAAGAAAATTAGATATAATGCTAAGCGACAATGTTGTATGCAAAAATCAATATGAGAATAAGTGGAAACAACTGAAACGAGACGCCAGCGGTCATAAGGGCAACATAACATTAGCCTCACATCGACTGCGTCTGAAATTGTTTCCGAAAAAGGATGTTGATGAAGGAATCAACATAGAAGACTTTCCATGCTTAGAGAAGTATTAAAGCAGAAATATATTTGTGTGGGGCATCACCGAACGACTTGGAGGTGAACCAATTATGTACTATCCCCCATACTTCAACGAACGCGACGAGTTTTCAAGTTATAGTGACAGCTTCCACATATTATTGAATGACAATCATTACGAGCCCATCACACGTATTGACTGCTTCAGAGGGAAAACCTATCGTCCATCTTGCACCCAATGCAAATCTCAGAAATGCATCTTTGCGAGCAAGGAAGTACGGTTGTCAAAAGGAAACAAGCAATGGCATCATTGTGATGTTTGCAATCGAAAGTTTATGAACGAGGATTGCTACAATCTGCACAGAGAATTGGTGACGTGCAATCAGCTTCACAAGTGTGGAAAGTGTTCGGTTAAGTTTAATCCCACGGAGAAACACGTGTGTGGATACAGAGCATGTCCCAGTTGCAAGACTGTGTGCGAATTGTATGAACACAAATGCTATATGACACAAGTCAAACCAAAACCCGTATTATCACCTGAATCAATTGTATGGTTTGATTTTGAAACTCGAAACGACGACGGTAGGTTGGTTGTAAATCATTGTGAAAGTCAGTACCATGATGGTACACATGTGATTCATAAAACCATCGGAGAGTTTCTTGAATGAGCCTGTCTAGACAAACATGCTGGCCACACATTCATCGCTCATTGCGGTTCCAAATTTGATTTCCGATTGATAGTGGAGCATGACATCAACGTTCAAAGAAAACCTCCAAAGGATACGCAGAACGTTCGGTTTTGATAGGCAGGAATAGTGGGGCTTTCAATTGTTTAAACGATTCAATATGTATAGGTAGCGGAGCCGGTAATAATCAATGTAAGGCTTACGTTGTAAACGTTGGGGACGACGCAGGTCAAAACTTTGCTTCGGAGAATTCCGTCAATATTGGTAAATATAGTGGGGAATATTTGGCTGGCGAAAATTCTATTAATATTGGTGCGTTGGCCGGACAGAACTCTGCACAAAGTGCTACGGTTATTGATAATACAATCATTTTAAACGCAAGTGGTGTTGAACTGAATGCTGGTGTAAATAATTCTTGTTATATTAAACCCATCCGAGCAAGTCCTGATGTATCTTCAGAAAGTGTACAATTATATTATGATTTAGCGTCAAATGAAGTAAGAAGCGGTGCTATAAATTCTGGAAGTATTGGTAGTTTGAGCCAAGTGTTGGCTGTCGGAAATTCTGGAAATAACATTAATTTAAGCGGAGATTTGGATTGTAGTGCTATACGACTTGTAAGTAGCATAGAAACACACTATTCGATGAAAATGACATTATCATATGTCATTTTTGGATTTATATATATTTCATATATTCATAAAAATCAGGGTTTAGTGATATTTATGCGCGAAATAGGGATACATAAAGGCAACAAGCTAGAAAAGTGCGGTATGCGTACAATGAAAACACCGAAATATGCATGCATGTATCATTCTTTATTCAAATGTTTACGAGCAGAGTACTTTTCACCCTATACCGTCGAGGCATGACTGATACTATCAGT
Organism: Cymbomonas tetramitiformis; assembly: GCA_001247695.2. Taxonomy (NCBI): domain Eukaryota; kingdom Viridiplantae; phylum Chlorophyta; class Pyramimonadophyceae; order Pyramimonadales; family Pyramimonadaceae; genus Cymbomonas; species Cymbomonas tetramitiformis. The sequence goes on along the minus strand of LGRX02025851.1, from coordinate 78,837 downwards.
CAGGGCGGTCGACAAATCCTGCCAATTTATTCAGTATTCTCTTCTGGCTCATCTTCATCTACGTCTCCTTCATCAGAATCGACAGTGGCAACTCCCTTCCCCTTACTCGTCGGGTCAGTCTTCTTTTTTGGCTTCGTCTCGGCATCCGGATCGGGCTCGGCGTCGAAATTGGTCAGCCGTTGCTGCGCAGAGCTGACCATGTACGGGTCGTGGTCGAAACCGATCGCGTTCAAACCACACCTGATGGCGGCCATGGACGTTGAGCCGACGCCGCAGCAAGCGTCGAGAATCCAGTTGAGTGGATGGCCGTCCTCATCCACCTTGCCCGGATTGTCACCGAGCATGTGGCACTGGATCAGCTCCATCAACAGAGCTAGGGGTTTCTGATGGTTATTGACGACTTTGCCGTCGCGTTTGAACATCTGGTGCACAACCGGGAAGCCGCGCAAAAGTGACGCGCGGCTGTAACGTTCACCTTCCCCCAGATCAAAGTTGAACATCCACTCCGGCTTTTTAGAAGACTCCCCCGCGGCATCGCTCTTTACATGGTACCCCAGGACCCCACATTCAACGTCATTGTAGCGTACGGACTTGTTGGGGTTCATGTGCACGTTCTGCTTGTGCCAGAAGAACCGCTCCGCGCGGCCGGAACAGTAATTGTCAATCACCTCCAGAAAATCGGTTTGTTGGACGAAACCGCAAAAGAAAGCGACTGTCCATGCCGGGGCGGTGGTCTTGGCGTTGAAAGACTCCAGGAACGTTTGCACCTCCTCCTTGGTCATCATCGCGTCGGGAGTCTTCTCCTTGTCGAGCGCGTAATTGCAGTCGATGACCGCCCCCGTGAAGGGCAGTCTCGGGATGTCCTTCAAATCGTCCATGCTGTTCTTGACGATCTTCCAATGAGGAAACATCGTCACGTCCTCCTGATGTGTGGGCTCGTCGCCCTCCAGGTCCGCCTCTCCTGCAACCTTAGGCTGCGGCCCGTCGGTCCGCGCCTCCCGATACAGTTTGATGTCGACTTTCACCTCGACCTGTTGCAAGCCTAGGATGTGAGCCGCGCTTGGCGCCTGCGCTTCTTTGAGATTTGCCCGCGCGTTCTCGACGTAATTGAAGATCGCTAGCGGAACTTCCCCAGACCCCCCGGCGCGCTCCCCCCTTCGCGGACTGTAAGCAGCCGATCAACGACTCGATTTTCTCTTGGGAGCTCCAGTAGGGGGTGAACTCCGTCTTGAATTCGTCCCAGGTTTGCAATCCTGCCGCGGACACGAAGTGCTTCTGCACCATGCGTTCCTTCTTGAACTGGCTTATCATATTGCCCCCCTCTGTTAGTGAGATCTCCTTCTCAATAATCAGGCGCAGATACGTGTCCACCTTGTCGAACTCCGCATTCCCCGCCAAGCCGCTCAAGTTAATCCAGAACGTCATACCCATGGATTTGGCATTGTGGAGAAACTGAGCTTCTTCCACCAAAATGCCTGCCCCTCTAGACGAGCCCCCCGCTCCGTCCCCGCCTCCTCGTTGCACCTCGTCTTCCAGCTATAAGTAAAAAAAAAACATTTTTAGCATGTCTCAAAATATAGAAAAGAATGCTTTGGGAGGGAAAACACTGTTTGAAGCAGAAGCAAAAAATAATTTACCTGTCGGTTGAAGGTGGCCTTTTTGCCAGCTTTCTTGGAGGGTCCGCTAGCGGGCGAAGATGAGGCCTTGCGCTTTTTGGTCTTCGAAGCCAAAGGGTTTTTCATGCCCTTCAGGTCAAACCTTCTGTAAGCCTCCATGATGCTAACGCAGAGGTTCCACGTCTGCGGCCGGAAATTTGCAACGGTCCAGTGCATGAAGTAGACGTTGATAAGCGTGCTGCCGAATACGGAATGCTTGGACATCGCTATTTGCTTCACATGCGTCTCCATCGACTGGTTCAAGTGAGACATTACGGGGTACCAATCTGTGACCCGATCGAGGTGAGCGTCGATGTCATCGTCCAGCACCGTCACCGTCTGCTCTTCCTCTTCCTGCTCCCCCGTCGCATGCTCCTCGATGTACTGGAATCCCTTGGGATATTTCACGGGATCCGGGATTGCAAATTCATGCTCTGATTCGTATGTCGCCATTTTTTCCACCAGCCCTCCGGCCTGGTACCGCCCAGGTTGACGAGTGTCGCCCTCTTCGGCGTCCTCGGGGACGCTAGCTTCGAACTCGGAGATCAACGCTTCTCGGTAGATGGTGTACACGACCCCATGCTTTTCGAAAAGGGTCGAGCGGAGCCCTTGCATGAACTGAGTGTTGTCTTTACCTTTTTGCCTCTGATCGATCGAGTTCTGCATCTCGCCTAAGAACCGAATCATGTCAGGCGTGAGACCGATGTAGATCTTGCTCTCGAAGGACTGGAAATCTACCTCCAACGGGACTTCCTCGTTACACTCGTCGGTGGCTTGATAACAATGCTGGTGCCCAGAAACCTTGCCTCTGTATTCTCCCCTCAGTGCTTTTTTCAGGGAGAATTCGGCACGGGTTTTGACATCGTCGATCGCAACGAGACCCGCATTGAAAGGGGCCCACGGGTTCTCTTTCCTGCAGGACTTGATCTCGTTCACCCAGCCCCTCTCTTGATCCCGGGAAGCCTCGTACCCCTTTGCGTGGTACAGGCACTTGATGGGGAGACGGAACACACTCCCTTGCTCCGACGCCTCGTCGGTCGACATCGGATTCGGCCACCGGTGCTCCATCTCGATTTTCTTGCACAGCTCAGCTTTCTCCGCATAATCTAACTTGATTGAATGCTCCACTTTCAGCTTAGCGTGCCACCCATGTGCGGCCTCCTCGGCTGCCTTCCTTGCCTCAGATGGGGTGGCCACTTGAGACATATCCACATTAGCGCCTGCTCCAGTAAACGCTCTGGAGCCACCAGGTCATTGAGGGCCGACGCACGTTTGTTCATCGATTGACGTACGAGGAGGACAACCACAAGATTCCCTGAAACGCGAGTCGGTCGTCGCATGGATCAAGAAATACGCCGACGAATACGGACAACCCCAACCTGACAAAGCCGAGATTCACCTTTCGGATGGTTTGACCATCGAAGAGCTGTGGGACGAGTACATCGAGGGCTTGCGTGAGAATGAGGAGAGCAAAAAGATCTCTCTCAGTTACTTCTACAAAGTATTTGACGAAGATTGCAGCTCTTGACTCAAGATTCCATCGGTGAACCGATTTTCTCAGTGCGATGTTTGCGCGTCCTTCAAGTTATTGAAGGAAGGCTTAACTAAATCTCAAAAAGGTGAATATTCTTGAATAGCTTTGTGATGTGTTTATATGCTTATGTAATTTTTTCACTGACCCGAATTTGTGTACCTTGTACAGCGCAATACAACGGGCCTCTCAACAAACATCTGGCAATCGCACGAGCGGAGCGCCAGAAGTTCTACAAACATGGTCGTAAAGCGAATATGACCAAGAGCATTGCCATGAACAAAACTTGGCATAAGTATGCCTCGGTGATCATCGATGGCATGACGCAGTGGACCACCCGACTGCCACAATTTTGACGTATCCCTAAACATCTGGACTCTAAGGACTTCCTTGACGTGCACAACATGGGGAGCATGATCGAGAACGTGGGCCGCTTCATGGATTTCAACTACGCCAACTTCAAGGACGATGCGAACTTCCTTGTCAACGTTTTGCACCGGGATATCCTCCGCATTCAAGAGCATCGACGCAACGGGGACGGGGAAAATTCATACCCGATGCCGGAAGTATTGTATGTACAGCTTGACAATGTGAGCACCAACAAGAGCAAGTTGATGTTGGCATACGCAGCTTGGCTGGTTCACACGGACGTCTTTCGCAAGGTGAAACTCAACTTTCTGTTGGTGGGACATACGCACGAGAACATTGACCAGATGTTTTCACGCTTCTCCGTGCGTCTACGACGCAAGCAAGCTTGGACGCTCGACGAGATGATAGAGTTCGCACAAGCATGCTTTACGGATGGTGTAACGTGCGAGCACACCGAGAAGATCTTCGACTTCAGCTCTTGGTTTGATGGTCACGTCTTCGATTGCCACAATATTTTAGCACAGCAGGCTTTCAAGTTCAAGAAGGACGAGCACGGCGAAGTGGGCATGCAGTACAAACAGTATTCCATTTCACCCAAATGGTTACCCGAGACTCCATTGGCAAAGCTTGCTTCTATATCCTGTCGCGGGGCCTGGATACATCAAGCCGATTCCTTTTACCGAAGAAGGCATCGAAAAGCTTGAGCATACCTTACAGGCGTTGAAGGACATTTTGGGCACAAAGCTCACGGACGTGCACGGAAAGTTTTGGCGCGAGGATGTCATCGAGAAACAGCGCCACCTAACTGCTGGTGGAGAATGTCAAGCGCCCGCGATACCCTTCCAGCATCCCGAGAAAATCGCCATCGAGCGCAATGCCACCTTGGTTCGACTGATAGAGGCGCCCGCGTTGGCGATAGAAGCTGCCGGGGCTGCCGCCGTCCCCGCTATACCGGTGCGCATCCAACGCCGAATTGATCGAGCGCCGATAGAAGTGTACAACGGTAAACGGAAACACCAAGGTCGAGCCCAAAAGCAAGCAGAGCAGTACGTGGACAACGCCCAGTGGGAGGTCATCTACGGCCAGATGACAGTCGGCAGCTTTGCAGTGGCTCTCGCGGTGGAATTTGAAAACGACAAGTTCGCTTTCCGCGTACAACTGAGGCGAAGCGAATGGTCGGATCCGTTGTACTTGGTGAAGGTGGAGGCGCGGTATCCGTCAACTCAACAGCTGCTATATCGCTATTTCCAACCCAAAAAGCACACCGACACCAAGAAGAAGCACCTCGGCAAGCAGCTTGCGAGTCACCCAGGAGCTTTCGCAGCGCCACCGGGGCACCGACCGTCTACCGAGACTTTCGATAAGAATGAAATAGTGTTGGCATGGAATGCGGATGCGAAAGACCCCGAACGGAGTATACCGAACGAGCAATACGCGCAGATAGTCGTCGCTTTGCTTGCACAACAATCCAAACGCACGCGCAAGGACCTAGGTGACTTGAATGAATCGGATGATTCCGATGAAGACGAAGCTTTTGATAATTGCGTAGCGGTAGCGGTAGCACCTGAAGTGGACGCGTAATGTTACGGCTAAACATACAAGCGCCGCGATATATTATCAATATACAAAAGTAACACTGCAAAGTTGAACAGCAATGCAAGTGTACGTATAAGCGGAATTTTGTGAGTGCAGTCTCCGTAGAAGATCTGCTGAAGCACAACGCTTCCTCACTTTTATACCTACGTCACCCATCATCTTAGATGGTACCGCCATTGGGTTGTGAACCCGAGACGTAGGTTGAACGACCAGCATGGTAGTAACGACTAGTTCGTTCGTTCATGCTGCACATGCGAGTTCTGCGCATGCTGAAAGCTAAAGATGGTTCTTGGTTTGTTTCCAAGATGTATCTTTACTTTGCCATCTTCGAGTTCAATCATACGAACTCTCGATGACAGGGATGCCTGATGATATCACATAATCATCTGGCGACATGTACAGTCATCGTCGACCGTACTGACGACTGTCATAAATGTATGACGCGACTCGACCTGTACAGTCATGATCGACCATACTGTCGACTGTCATAATAATATATGACATGACCGACTGTCATAATAATATATGACATGACATGACATGACATGGATGACAGGTATGACAGGTATGACATGTATGACACATATGTCATCGGTCATAACCCTGACAGATCTCCCCTCTTAAGAGAGTTGTGACCTCACAACGGGCATACCTTTGTATATGTCTTTGATGTCTTTGTTGTTGTCGCTTCTTGCTGGTACCAGTCTTCTTACACCGATTTGAGGCGTCCCTCATGGTGTTTTTAGGTTATTGGGGGAAACTGAGTCCACTTTTAGTCCCTCACCTTAGGCATTTAGCCATACAGTCCTTAGGATGCAGCCCGCCTTTCCGGAAATCGTATCGTTGAGTGACGTTCCAAGGTTCAATGAAGAGCGTTTTCGCGATACAATCCTACGCTGGATTACTGATTGATCCACACGTTATCATGTATGTGCTAGACGATTCAAAGCATCCGAAGTCTACGTTACGGATTATTTGCGCGAGCCGTCGTCGCCTTTGCGCGATCGATGATCCCACGATTATAACGAATTATATTCGAACGATTCTCGGCCTAATATAGTGCACCCAACTCTTCCTCCCCTCCTTAAACTACTTTGGAGGATCCTAGGCGGTGATGGGGAGCCCGATTTCGATAATAAACGAACAAAGGGGCTTGTTTTAATGCAAACGGAGCGGCCCTGCTTAACGGAATTGGACTTATAATCCTTAACCGGTCTGCTTAACTCCTCAATATTTTTGTCCAGTACGCACGCTTTGACGAACATCTATCGCGATGAGTGAGAATGAATTCGCCACGTACTAATGTGAAATTTATTTAGTCATGTTTGTCAAGCACAACTTAGGATCACAACTCCTTCTACCTCAGTCATTATCTCCGGTAGCTTCGGATGACTGGCCAATAATCCGATGACAAACCACGGTTTTGGCAAAGGTAGCATTTAGCAGTTTTTATTTATCCACAGATATGATATCTCGCATATGTGCGTATCTGTGCAAGGGTATGATTTACACAAGGCTCACTACACCTTAGCAAGGAAGGATCAATTCCTGCTCCTGTCATATCAATTTGATGCAGGGTAAAAAATGTTAGGGATATATCCCTGCAGTTCTTGGGTTGCAACCCATTGCACCGAAGGCGCATCGCAGTTCTTGGGATGCAGCCCTGCAGTTCTTGGGATGCAGCCCTGATATATTTATACAACCGATGGATGAAAACCTCTTGGGTACATATTTCCACGGCTTGATTATTATTAGGTTGGCAATTATTGGCAAAAGTCATTGGCTATCAGCTTTTGACTCAGAAGCCACAATGTTATAGAAGCTGCGACCTATTGTGATCATATGCGGCAGTTATGTCTTTAGCATACGTAGACAATATGATTATGTGGAACTTATAATCCCACTTAAGTTGCATCATGATAAATTTATCCAGGTGTTAACAAGTGTTCAGGATTTGATAAGGGGTTGACGCCCCCCAAGCCAAAGGTCACTGTCTCATAAGGCTCGCCTCAAGTGTGCGGCTTTGAGGATTAGCGTTCTGGCGAGGCACAGTCATGATGCTTCCTAGTCCAAAGAGCTGGAAATGAGAGTGCTCAAGATATCCAAAGACAGGAAGGCTTTTGGTTGGCCAGTGTTACTGTCAAGATGCTTAACCTTGATGGAATGGCATTCGGATACAAACTGTGCAACCATGCATGTGACTTATGCATTGGTGTATGACTTTGATGAATTGTCTCTTGTCATGAACCGCCTGGAAGGAATGACGGGCAATTTAGCTAGAGTGGCGGATTTACTCACTCGGCTTTGCTGTTTATGGAATTCGATGCCTGATGGCACAACTGGCAATCCTTTGCTCAGATGCTTTCCTCAAGACATTGGCAACAACTTGTGTGCCAGCTTCTCTAGATTTGGGGAGAAACCATGGATCAACAATTCATCAATCAAAACACATGTATCAAGGTTGATTCATCGAATCCTTCAACTCTTGAATTTCGACAATCAGCATCTCAGGCTGTTGACGTCAAAGTGATGGTCGTAAGCTTACAATATAGCTTATTCACCTTTGAAAAACCATCGTTTTCCAGTATCAGTGCCCTTCATATAATATGATAGAGCCGGAGAAATATGCATCTATGATTTCTTCATAATGAACTTTATGTGTCAATAAGTCAAATAAGACTTCATTTGATGTTTCAATCGGCATGATGTACCGTGTCATCAACTTTATGGCTGCTATACACAGATGCTGGAACTTTTGATAAGATTTTTAATTTTCCAAGCAAAATCACAATGATGTAAGGTGTGGCAGCTGTATGAAAATGAATGAATCTATACTCTTCCTCCCCCTCGCAAAAAGAGATGTATCAAACCAATCAGATGGTGATGGAGGATGTTATTCAATCATTATGTTATGTGAAAAATGATTTGATAGAGAATCAGACTGAGATTATTCATCGAATGCTTTAGAGGTAACAATGTCAATCTGAACATTGATTCTCTCTACGTCATATTGGCAATATGCCTGACGTTTTTGAATGTGGCAAATGCCAGATGATGTCAAATGCAGTTGTTGGATTGCAGCTTACATACATTTGTCAATTCAGGGTCACTATAGTGTGCCCAACTTAGACAATGTTCTGGAAAATAATTGTCATGATGAACAAAGAAATCAGTGATGGAGGGTTACCGAAGTTAACTTTGGTATCGAAGCTAATGGAGAGTCAATCAAGAAGTGTCCGTAATGACAACAACTTACTACGAGTTGTATTTTCGTAGTTGATGGATGGCTGACATGTCATTTTATTATGAATAGAACATGGCATTGCCTAGTGATATGTGTATATTTTTCAGCACATGATCACTTATCTCAATGGTGCCCATGTTATTTTTGGGCAAACACTATTCAGAGACTTGTTATGATAAAGAAGTATGAATGATGAATGTGTCATTTCAATCCGATAGAATTGTGACTTGTTTTATGACTATAAAATTTCTGTCATTTTCCAGAATGAGGATGAACTGCGCTTGGAGACCGTATGCAGATTGCGGGTTTTCCAAGACTTCGTGGCCTAATGGATGAGGCAACAAATTTCTAAACATTCCAGAATGAACTTTCAAAGAGTTTTCATTTCTTAATGAAGCATGCTTGTCTTATGTGCCAAAATGTTATGAAATTACAAATATGGTGTCAATCTATATGTGGATGGTTTATACCATTGTATGCTATTCCACAATAAGCAATGATGTTAGAGTGAAAACTTTGGACAATTGCAACTCAGTACAAACCCGAGTGCATTCAAGTCCATTTGAATGTTCAGAATCTGAATCTAATGTACTTTTCTAGCTAGAGCTACCATTGACTATCCAACATCCACTGAGGACATTGTTTCTTATGTCTTTTGGCATCACGCTCAGCGTTTTTCTTATTCTGCAAGCGCCTCTTTGCTACTGCTACATCCGGAACGTTGTACCAGCTACGAAACTTGCTGGTAACTTCATCTTCTGAGCTTTCTTCATCCAAAGCAAAACTGACTTCAACATGTCTTGTTCTTTCATCGAGGACGAATCACACAGGGATGCAGCAGACCTGCAGCATGAGAAGAAAATAAACAGCAAGAAAGTCACTATGCAAAATCACCACTGAAGGAGATGACTTTCATCATAGGGTGGTATATTGGTTGTTTCATATGACACATAGAAGATATGAATAATTCGAAGAGAATTTTGGGATAAATATCCTGGATTGGCTGTGCTTGATTGCTCTATGCCCAAGAATGACCGAAGAGATTGCTTGCCATTTTTCAGCCATATAGCGTGGAGGCTGCTTAACAACGGTTGGGTCATAAGCTAAATAGCTATGCAGCTATGTCGGAGGCTGAATAGCCATGATTGCACAGACTCTGTCTTTTATGATGAATAGACCTCTGAGAAATGGTGTCTAAAAAATTCAATTGACAACAACTCAACCTTTTGGTATGATGCAGAGCTGATGATCTTTGTTGCACTTCAATTGTTTAATGTGCACTAATGAAATGTCTCGTGATATATAATCTCACAGAATAGGCTTTGCTCAATGGCGATATGATCAGATATGTAATGATCAATGAAGACAAGATGGTTGGTATGGCTCATTCAGTAGGCATAATTACCTCAAAGAGATGCCAATACACGGATACATATCAAGACATAAGGGCAATAGGCTTATTGTATAGCCTTCAAGGTAGCTAGCATTTATGCTGCATTGGGCAGCTCAGTGGCTTTGACCTTTTTAGGTGTTGTACTCAGGCTGTAGCCTGCATATTGCATTGAGTACTCTTGACATTTTTAATGATACAATCAGATGATATGTATGAAATATCAAGAATGGTTGCCCTTTTTCAATGATCATCGGTGGCAGAGGCTATAGTGCTTGCACCGTGTCAGTATACAATTCTAGTCTGGATACATGCTAGACCAGATGTATACAATGTCTAGGTCTTCAAAATCAAGCTCATATGAATGTCATGGCTGATGTATGTGTCAACTTTCATGGAGTTTTGCATGGTTTGACTGTATATAGTCAGGCTTACCACAACAAAAACAATGATGCAACTTACTTGTTTTATTATTTGTCTTTATTATTTATTATTTATTATTTATTTGGTTTTTAGTTGTATTTCTAGCTTATCATCTTCCCCCCTCAAGGAAGTGTATTGCTAGGCGGTTGTCAAGCGCCGTTCAAATACAACAGAGGTCCGACCTCTATGTGATGACGTGGAAGCTTTCTATGAAGCTGGATAGCAGTTCTCGGGTTGCAGCCCATTGCACCGAAGGTGCATTGCAGTTATTGGGATGCAGCCTGAATCCACGTCATCAGCGTGGGTCATATAGTGCCCAAGCATGTGCTGTATATATACAACACTACCCTCCAGCGGCGAAGTGGCTTGCTATTACCATCATCGTATGCTGTGGGATATCAATATATGATCAGAGAGCATGGATATATATATATATGTACCATGTTTGTCAATATCGGAGAGACTATGTCTTCTTTAAAATCCTCATGACTATATGTATAATGGTGCTATACTGATGTCAACACCTTTACTCTGAGTGATTTATTGATTTCAGATGTGATGTCGTGGCAAAAATATATGTCCACGTCATTGGCACGAGTCATGTTGTGTCCATGCATACACGATCTTAGCGCAGGTCACAATACAGTGCCCGAGCATACGCGATTTTAGCGTAGTTCACATTGTGCCTCCATTTATTACATCTGAGAATATCTGTTACTCATCTTTGTGAGTCTAGACAGCATTGTGCTGATTGCAATGCTTTCTCTGGTGACTTATATATCACAGATTATACCAATGTGGTGATCAGTCCAGTGCAATATTTTGTCACCGGAATGTACAGGGATTGTGAATGATTGCAATCCAGCCGGAGTAATAATCTCTACAGCTATTCTGTACTAATGAATTCATTGGAGTTATACTCATTCGACGATTCAAAACCCATGTCATTTGTAGCAATGACAACTCACATGGATATATAGGGTTTTTATCAGAATGCTTTTATGTGATGTCAACATTTATGAACAATTCACTTGCATCTCAGGACAAAAGAGTTACGCTTGGAAGGTTTTGCATGGTGGTCACCAACAGTTATCAGCTGTTATTCGGGTGCCAAATTCTGCCTTCAACACTGGGACTATATCAACCAGTCTTACAGCGATGCACTTGTCCTTCCCACTCTTATATACGGCTATAGTGCCAAAGTGCATCAGGTGGGATATATATATATACATTATATAACTATCATCTTCTGATCCAGGAAATGCAATTAAGCATGGTATCAGGTTATATGTTATGTATATAGTTCAGCATTCCAAACTTACTCAAGAATGTAAATGCTGAGCAAGAGTCAACTTATAGTCATTGGAATATAGTTTCCCATCCGAGTTTACACTTTATTAGTGATGGTGGATTCAACGTTGTACAGATTTCAACGTTATTTGTGTATGCAGTGATTTTATCAAAAGTAATCCATCAGAAATCACCAGATCGGAATATGAAATGGATATGTGTGAATCCTATCCACCTTCTTCCCCCCTTGAGGAAGTGTGAATACATAGGCAGTCAGTTGTTTATATACTTTATAGCTTATAGCTTATAGCTTGCAGTCCTTATAGAAAGCAGCTCATACAGTTTTAGGGTTGCAGCCCTACAGTCCTTGGGTTGTAGCCCTGCAGTTTTTGGGTTGTTGCCCTACAGTTTTAGGGTTGTTGCCCATAGTATTATCATGTCTATGATGATGTAGCATGATATAATAATGCCAAAAAAACGAAGTTTTACGAAATAAAACTGGCATTTTAGAGCATATACAGTTACAGTGACCCTGTTACTCAATACAGTGTTTAGGGTGTTACTTGATATCAGTAACCCTAATACAGGTAAAAAATAAGCAGTATAACGTTTTTGCAAAGATTTTTAAGCAAAACTGCATTTAATACTTACATAAACGTAAAGTGTTTTTTAGGAGGTACTGCTGAAATCTGTATAGGCAGCCCTGACTGGGAGTCCCGGTCAGGCCCCTATGACAGACGCCTAGGACCAACACTGGACTGCTGACTGATCTATAGGTTCGTGCTGTGACACACGCTGTGTCACAGGTAGGCTAGACTCCGAAACCGTCCGAGACCGTTCCGGGTATATCTAGCTTAGGGTTTATTTATCTTATGAGAGTTTATCCACACAGTTCGGGAGTATCTGATATCTAGTGAACTAGGATATTCCAGTAGGTCGTGGCCCCATCCACGCTTTTATTCCACTTGCCGATTTGGCCATGATTGGCTAAACGGCCGCTTGGAGAGGTGGTGCGCACATGCGCGTTTGGGTGCGACTAGGAATTATGGTATGAATTGTTTGCGGTGAGCAACTGTGAGTGGCGGCCATGGGGACCGCGCCTCGTTACGGACTAGTCTTAGCAAAGTTCGGATCCAGTTTTGCACCAGCACTGGCCCTGCTGGTTACTGTTTTCTGGGCTGGTGTTCGCGACACCTTCGACTTCGACGACATCTTCGAGTGCCCCTCGCCGCTCCGCTCTCTCAGCTTCTCTCCGCTGCTGACCATTACCATTTTTCCGCTACCACACCCAACCGCACGACTGCGTACCACCTCCCCTCTGGCTTTTCAGAGTATGGGTATGTTAACCCGAGCGAAGAAGTCCCTGGACAGGGACAGTGACATCGACGCCTCACTGAGGCTATTAGACGGGGTTCGGAACAGTCCGACGGTGCGTACGCCAACTGTTCCGACCCCCGCTCCGAATTCCAACGAAGATGCAGACGTGGCGACCAGGAAGTACTTGCAGGAGCAGAGCAAGCTGGTTGACGACGTCTACAAAACGCGTCTACACCGCCAATGGGCCAAGGGTGTCCGCGAGGATGTCCTTGGGGACAAGAAGCACCACTTCCGCGGTACGGACGACGCTGGCCTCCTCTCCGAGCTGGTGGTGCAGCTGCGTACGGAGTTTCATTCGGCTGGGCTGGAGCTGGCATCCTTTGACCTCGACGACCCTCTGGCTCGTGTGGTGACCAAGGTCAACGGCTTGCTCTACGACGTTCTGGCTCTGGTTGTCGAGAAACACAGCAACGCCTACGTCTGGCTGACTGGCACCGACGCCTCGTCTGACCGTGATGGAAGGCGAGCTCTTGTGGACATCATCAAGGGCTGCGTACCAGTGGCGCTACGTGAGTCGCACCAGGAGGAGCACGCCGCGTTACGTTATCCCGCAGACACTGACCCGCAGCCCATCTTGGCTCGGGAACAGCGTCTGGTGCGGGATAACAAAGCTACGGACTGGACGCCCACCGAGGAGACCAGGAAGCTCTCCCTGTACAACCGGCTGGACCCGGTGTTTTACACCGCGGTCAAGGTGCGGTATCCTCTCGCGGCCGACCTCGCGCATGTCTCCTTGGCATCTCTCCGCTCCCTTGTGGTAGAGATCTATCAGGCTTGGGCGCAGACGGGGACGGGGAAGGCGGTTTCGGGCAAGAGCGGCGTCTCTGCGCAGCTCTCCAGCACGGAGTACGGCGCTCTCCTCAACAAGATCAACGAGCTTCAGGAGTTGCTGCGACAACAGCGCGGGGCGGACGCGCTGCCGGCGCAGCAGCAACGGCAGCAGCCGCAGCGGCAGCAGCGGCAACAGCAGCAGCGCGGTACGCAGCGGGGATTCCGTGTCGGCACGCACCCGCTGCCTGCAGTCGGTTTTGACCGTGACGATCAGAAGGCGAAGCCTTTTTGCGGGAAGTGCAAGAAGGCGGGGAAAGGTGAGCAGTACCATTTCTACCGCGACTGTCCGTTGGGCGGGCGTCAGCATCCCCCGCACTCGGCCGCGGCATTCTGCATTCCCATCGACGAGGAGGACGCGGAGGGGGTGCGTGCATTGGCCATGTGTGCCCTGTTCCAGCAGGCGGCGGATGATGGGGCCGAGGCCTTTGCCACTGCGGCATCCACGTACGGGCCGCCTGCGGTACTCTGTGCGGGTGCGGTGGGCGGGATCGACGTGTCCGCCTACGGCTTCACGGTAGAGCCGCAGCAGCCTGCTGACGAGCCCGCAGGTGACGACATTCATCAGCGGCTGGACGATCTCGCCGCGGAGGTCCATGCCGCGGCAAACTGCAAGGTGCACTACACCCACGCATCCTTCCCACCACCGGCGGTTCTCGAGCCGCATGCATCGGCTCTGGTGTGCGGCCCCGCGGCAGCGGGGGGCATGCCGGAGGAGCAGGGTCCGGCAGGTGGTGCGGCGGCATCGGCATCCGCCGTGCCGGCCCCTGCTATACCTGTCTCGCAGGAGGAGGATGTGAAGCCCGTGCCGCTTCAATCGGCGCGGGTGACTGCCACGACGGACGGTGAGTTCCCTGGGTTCGTTCAGACTGTCAACCACGCCGCCATCGCGCCGGTTGACCTCACCGGCTACGACACCGACGACTACGAGGACTTTGCCGACGGCAGCTTCCGGCTGACGCCGCGGGGTTCGCCTCCGTCGGCCAATCATGCTTCCGGGCCGCCCGTGGGCGAGCAGAGGACCTACGGTTGTGGGAAGCCGCCCTGGGGCTTTCCTGCCACGGTTGGGCCGTGGGGAATTCCTTTCCTCCTTTCCCTCGTTCTTTGCATCTCGATCATGGGAGTGGCAGCTGTGCCCGATGCTCAGTCGGCTTGGGGATTGCCCTCGCCTGGTGGTGATCTCGATTGGGAGACTCCGTCAATTTTCTCCACGAATGAATTTGTTGAACCCGTGATCCCGGCTCAGGGTTTCTTTGTGGCTGACAATGTGCCACCGCTTGAGCCGCCTGAGCCCCCTGACATCTTTCAGGATCTTGCTCAGGCAGATTTGAGCTTCGACATGGCCTTCTTCTACGGTGTGGCTCTACATGAGAGAGGTCCTTTCGGGAACCCTCCCTTCGGGTCCGACTTGATTGAGACCACAGCTGGCTACTTTGGTGCTGTCGATTGACTTCTTGTTCACTCTGGATGCACACCGACATGGTGGTGTGCGGAACTCCGGTGACTTCAACAACTTTTCTGGTTTATGTTTTGCTTTTGACATCTACAAGTTACATTCTGGCTTGCTAGCTCGGTGCCTTTCAGTTGTTTAGCGGGTGCACAATGCCCGTAGGTTTCTGCACCTGTGCTAGCTAGAGGGTTTCCAATTTGTGTTTCAGAATTGCACAGTTGGATTAGCAGTTAGGTCTGTCAACCTGGCTCCTGCCCTAACTTATCTTACATTATCTGACTCTCCTAGACAGTCACCACCCACAGTGCTGGGGTGGTGTGCTGAAATCTGTATAGGCAGCCCTGACTGGGAGTCCCGGTCAGGCCCCTATGACAGACTCCTAGGACCAACACTGGACTGCTGACTGATCTATAGGTTCGTGCTGTGACACACGCTGTGTCACAGGTAGGCTAGACTCCGAAACCGTCCGAGACCGTTCCGGGTATATCTAGCTTAGGGTTTATTTATCTTATGAGTTTATCCACACAGTTCGGGAGTTCTGATATCTAGTGAACTAGGATATTCCAGTAGGTACGTTACACCCCTGTTACACACATTTAATTTTAGGGTTGTTACAGGGCGTTACACATGCTGCATAAATCAAGGATTGTTATTTGATATATAAATATTCATTTTAGCAAAAAAAATCAATCCGAAATTTTCAAAATGTTGTTTTACGTATTTAACGTAGAGCATTTTGAGCGATTTATTGCCATAGCAATAGCGTTACCCATATATATTCAACACCTAATATTTTAGGGTGTCACACTGATATGACATGTGTCATTATGATTTTCTGATACCTTAATAGGTATAAAATCATAATCTTACATAAAATGGGCACACATTTTTCATTTTGAATTTAAACGTGGAGCTTTTTCACCCATTTTATAGCTTTTTTAAGCTGTCTGAAATATTGCTGTGGTGACATATTTCAGTGTAAATGTGAAATGTAAGTACAGAATCATTACAAGGAACTTCACTTTTGCATATGACATTTTTTCATAGCAAATAAGTGAGTTGTGCTGTATATCAACATTTACAGTTGACAGCATTCTGGGTTTTACTGATTTAAACCCATGCACAGCAAATGTACTTTTCTGGTTTATGTATATATTAATCAACTTAAGTGGAAACACCCACTTTAGTGATATTTCTCAACCTATGATTTGTTTGAGCATAGGTCTGTGCTCTTAAGATTTATCAAAGTGATATATCTCATTTGGAACAAATCTGGACTTTGCTGGATACAATCACAGCAACTTCACACAACACATTTATGTGTGTGTGAATGTCCTTTATACTATTGTCAGAAATCATATGAAAACTGATCTGTATGTTACATGCAAATTGAGCTGATCAATTCTGAATCAACTATCATAATGCAATGTACTTGTTGTAGTTGCTCCAGCTGATATGTGAGACGAGTGGACAATGCTCAGCAGTGACCAGCTGCTTATTTGAGCATTGTATAATGCCTTCGGGTCTGGAGATATTCTCCATCCAGCCCTTCAGCATGGTTTCTTATCCTGTTCCCTTATGTATCGCCATCACTGACACTTCCACGCACATGTGTTTGGAAGTGGGATCCATATTATCATACATAATATAGTTAATTTATTCACTTTGAGTCAGTGAATCTTAACATGTATGATGAATGCTTGGTGATGTGCAGTGTATGGTACTACTGATTAGTACCTAGTGTGTGTGTTCACTTTTATACACTTACAAGAAGATAAGTTCTGGATATTTCAACATTCCCAAACAGTTTATCATGCAGGATGATAATCAGCATACCATGTACTGAATGAATCTAGCATGATATATATCAGGTTAGGGGTTGTTGTAGTCCTGAGATCATCTCATTCACAATAATGCGTTGCTGGTTTATTTCACATATAGTTCCGGTGAGCAATCCTTTCAGTGATCCACAATAGAACGATATGTGGTCCGAAGAGTATCTCGACTCCACCGGGTCATAACGAGCTAATTATTGTGTTGAGATCATTGAATAGGCACCTTACACTATATGGGTTCGAATATAGTTAACATGCACAGCAAGTATGCTTATGTGCATGTCTGATGCATTGTAATATAATGTCACATATTCCAGCTGCTAACGTGATCAAGCTGGTTTATACATAACATCTGCTAACGTGATGCATACACAACTTACAATATTGCAGTCACTCAGTATAGAATGTATACATGGTGTAATGCTGCATGTTGGTGCGTGCTGCATGCTGGTGTGTGCTGCATATACTCATGTGCTGCATGTTGGTATATAATGCAATCATTGCAAACTCGGTATATACATCTTTTGCACACTATATTGCAATAAGCATACAAATGCTGACGGTTTGAAATATTTCTGCAGTCATCAATATGTGGTGTAAAATGCTGCAGTATAGTAATCATGTGTCCGTCATGCATCCATCCAAAATATCCCTGCGAGTATACAATTATTCTGCAGAGGATATTGACGCGCGCAACATGGCATATGTACGGATGGCGGACACTGTAGACAAATGAATGTCTCGCTGCATGTAGATACATCAGGAATCATGCGCCCTAAAATCGTGCGTTTATTGCATCCGATGAAATCATGACAGGTGCACATCGCGCTGACGAGCTAAAAATCATCGTACGAGCGGATTATTGTATACGATTCAAGCAGATCATTTGCGAAAATCGATGTTGCCAATTATTTCACAAAGTATCTCATTGTCGCCGGTGTATTGTCGCATAAATGAATGCGATCGCGCTGTTTAACGAAATTTCGTACGTCCATTCGCAGCTGATGCGAATCATACGTACTGACGGTCATTTTTCACTAGCGCATCTGCATCTCGCATACCGTGACAATCCTGCGAATTTTGACATCATATGTATACGATCCGTATACTGTGCGCACACCTTGTCGCTTATAGTATTAAGACGATTTCTCTGCGAATGCTGTCAGCTGCGGATATGTTCGCGATGATCAATCCTCGCGCAATCCGTATGCTGTCGATATTCGAGCGTATTTATTATTCGGTTTGCAGATATTCAGTATAACTGCGAGCGCTGTTGCTTGTATGCGCGAACCTGCAACCTGCGAACAATGTGATATATACAATATCTAACGCTGCACTCACTTGAGTTCTCGTGTTCGTGCCTTGACGAGTTTAGAATACCATTGTTACGGCTAAACATACAAGCGCCGCGATATATTATCAATATACAAAAGTAACACTGCAAAGTTGAACAGCAATGCAAGTGTACGTATAAGCGGAATTTTGTGAGTGCAGTCTCCGTAGAAGATCTGCTGAAGCACAACGCTTCCTCACTTTTATACCTACGTCACCCATCATCTTAGATGGTACCGCCATTGGGTTGTGAACCCGAGACGTAGGTTGAACGACCAGCATGGTAATAACGACTAGTTCGTTCATGCTGCACATGCGAGTTCCGCGCATGCTGAAAGCTAAAGATGGTTCTTGGTTTGTTTCCAAGATGTATCTTTGCTTTGCCATCTTCGAGTTCAATCATACGAACTCTCGATGACAGGGATGCCTGATGATATGACATAATCATCTGGCGACATGTACAGTCATCGTCGACCGTACTGACGACTGTCATAAATGTATGACGCGACTCGACCTGTACAGTCATGATCGACCATACTGTCGACTGTCATAATAATATATGACACGACCGACTGTCATAATAATATATGACATGACATGACATGACATGGTATGACATGTATGACAGGTATGACAGGTATGACATGTATGACACATATGTCATCGGTCATAACCCTGACACGTAAAGCAAGACTGAAAAAAAACATGTAAATAATATGTGTATAACGTGTATATAGATTCCGAGTCAAAAGTTCTTTGTGTTTTCACTCCTCCTAGATTTCGAAAAAGTGCATTTGACCTCAATTTTGTATCATAAAAACCATTAAATCTAATGCACAACCTGCACTTGCATGTTCTTGACTGTTAAAATGCGGCTTTTTAATCCTATCATGAGGTAAATAAGGCAATATCATTTTCACATGAGAATGTCATTTTCATCGAATAGTGTGTTTAGACTGTGCATATACAACGCCAACATCATCATTGACGACCTCAGGAATTCCTTTGACAGGTTTGACAAATGCATATACGGCGACATTACCCACAAGTCCGGTTCCTCATACAGGTGATGTATTCACTTTTGAAAATAATACTGGAGGAACAATAAGTGCTGGAGATATTGTTCAATTTTCTGATGATTTTTCAGATGTAAATGGTGTAAAAATATATTCAGCGTCGGCAAGTCAATCTAATCAAAATTGTATGCCTATTGGTGTTTGTGTTCAAAATTCAACAACCGGAAATTCGTGTTTTGTTTGTACAAAGGGATTCACAACTTGCAAAGCTATTGATGGAAGTTGTGTCAAAGGTCAAATGTTAGGTTGTGCACCGGGAGGTTCAGTCAATTCTTCACAAATTACTACAAATAATGTTGGAATTATCGGTGTTTGTATGGAAAGTAAAGTTATAACAACTCCGGGTTCGGGAATATTGGTTTGGATCAAACCTGATTTTAAATTGTAATTTAATATATATCATATGTCTTCTTTTGGAAACGATATTGTTTGTAAAAATATACCATGTGATACGGTAAACGGAAACGCCCCAAGTGGTGGGTCAACTAAGTGGCAAAACCTACCCGGTGTTAATGATATAGAAAGGACAGTTGGTGACGTATACGTAAACAATCTATACGGCAGAGACGTTTTAAATACTTCAATTATAAACTTCCGATATTCGAACAATATTTTAAATAATGGAACTGCACAAATTGAACTGAAGGATGGAACTGATAATAGTCTTATAATTGTTACAGGCAGTGAACCGCAAGTAAATACAACTTTCGGTTTGATAGTAAATGGTGATGCAAAAATCAATGGGAGAACAGAACTGGTCGCACCAGATAATACCACAAATATTGATTTATTTGGAAATAAAACATCAGGTGATAGTTTCATAAATTCAAATACCGCAGGTGTAGACATACCAAATGCTTCAACGATATATTTCATAAATTTTCAAAGGAAACCTGATGCAGCTACAAATAGGTTTTTCAGAATTAACATGTCGGGTGATATTAATGGTCGCAGGGATATATAATGTAATGATATAGAATGCAATAATATTAGAATTAATGGTGGAATTGTCAACGTTGTACAATCAGGTTCCAAGACAAATTTAGAATTACAAGGGCCAAAATCTGCTAATTCAACATTTATAGATTTGAATACATCACTGGTTGATTTAGCAGGAGTTAATTCAGTGTATGCTTTGCAGTTTAAAAAACGACCTATTATACCAGCAAATGAATTTTTTAGAATTAACATGTTAGGTGATATCCAAGGTGCTAATTTAATAGAAGCTGATGTTGTTCAAACTCCTGTCTTGTATGTCGATGAGTTGAGAGTAAAAAAAGAATTGAATTGTGCAGGAATTTCAAGAGTAACGACGCTTTCAGCACCCGGAGATGAAAATATACGAACCATTCAATTTCCTGATGATAGTTTTATTATTTACTTGGATTTTGCTACTATAATTAGTGATGGTACAGATGATATCAAGTTTAAGATAACACACGCCGATACTTCAATTCAACCAAAGATTGGTACGGAATATCTCTTGAGATGTTCAACAAAACGGTAAATACCACAAAAGCAAAAAATCTACATTAAATTCAAGTGTAAATTATATTGAAGCTGATAACGAAGTTGAGTTAAGAATAATGGACTTTTTCGGCGAACAATTTGCAAATAACACTTTACGTTTTGTATTGGAATTGATACCTATACCGTTATTTTAGTAATGAATTTCTTCGGTTTTTTCAGGGGGACAAAACACCTCAAAAAAATAAAATCCACTTAAAGAGTGTAACTCAGTAGTGTAAACAAAGCAAGATGAATACCACATTCAAAGAACTTCCTCTTGAGATTTTTATGAAGCATCAATCGAAAATGAAGGTGGTATTGAATCAATTGACAAGTGAACATCAACAAGGTAAATTTAGAGTTGATGGATATATAGCAAACAAAGCTATAATCCCCGACCGTAAAAATAAAATAGGATTATTAAATAATATAGAACATGTTTATTGTAACAATTGGTATAATAATTTACGTGTCGAAGGAGGTAAATCACAAGTCAACGGATGTATGAATAGAGATATACTAAAATCAATTTTTTATATATGTTATTATACATTGGAAAAATTAAAAATCTTATGTAAAATTAACAATTCAAAAGTTAGTGGTAGAAAACATGAAGTACTCGAAAGGTTTTTAAAACTTCCATAAATGATTTAAGAACAATTAACATATGTCTATTGTAAACTTAATTAATTCACTTTTCATTTACTTACAATTTTTATCTTTATCTTTTTATTGCAGATTTTTTATTTATTTATTTTTGTTTTTTATTGTACTCACATTTAATCACGTAATTTATTCCCTATTTATTATGTAATTATTTCTTTAGGGCTTTCTCTTGTATTTAGTAATCATTTATTTTAGTCTTTAGGGTTTTGGGGGCAGGCTATAATCGGTAGTATACTACTGCGTTCTAACTTTAAACGAGTCAAGGCAACCTCACAAAGTTCATTGTTCATTGGAGTCTGCGTTTGGGCCAGCTAAGTAAAACATGTTGGATGTACGGTACGCAATGGCTAAGCAAAGTGCGAGGGCCGCACGGCAGGATGCAATGGTTTCATTGAAAGAGGAAGACCTTCATTGTTCCACTTATTCTGTCGCAGTGTTTTTCAGTGTGTATCAAGAAAAAGCATGATAGATATAATTGCATTTATGATAAATGTTGCTGTGAGGCAGTTATTTCGGCAACCACTGAGTCTGTGTGTCATCACTTATACTTTAAGCAATTTGCTGACGAAACCAAACTGATGCCCACCACAATGTTGTTAAAAATCCAGTCGTGATCTACATCATATGAAAAAAATGCATGCATGTTGAAAGTCTTCCTCTCAAAATTGGTCAACATAAAGCTTGCCATGTCAGAAAATCTAAACAAATAATTATTTCGGGCCATGTCCATCTTTCAAATGGGACACATATTTTCCCCTTATGTAGTATGTAGTTATTGTTCTAGACCTTAAAAACTTCTGACACAATTCTTACTACAGGTGGACACAGATTCTTGAGACAGAAATACAAGGGCTACGAAGAAGCTTGTACCTCATCTCTCCTCATGTTGCATCCCCACTTTATATCGAAATTGCTCCTTAAGGGTTCAGTTTGCAGAGTCTGCTTGCAAGACAGCTTGTTGGGCAAACGGCTGAGCCTCTGCATTAGATGCTGCTGCGAAAGGTGGTGGCGGGCCACCACCACTCTGAAATCCAGGCTGAGGTTGTCCGGTGGTCCCTGGGACAAAAGCCAAATGGAAAGAGTTGAGACTGGGTGGACGAGATTCAGCAGTTGTGTTTCAGATTATGTTGAGAGGTTAACAGGGGGCGTTCTCCGGCATGACCTTGTGACCTTGTGAGTAAACCTAATCGAGGTGATATAATACTAAGAGGCTCGTGTCTGCCCATAGCCGGTGCAATACCCAGCGGAAACACGCGTCTGCCCATTGCTGGTGCAATAGGAAGCAGAGATACATGCCCACCCACAGCTGGTGTAGTGTCAAACAGAGACACATGTCCGCGCATGCGAAGTGTAATAGCAAGCATAGACACATATCCACCCCAAAATAGTGCAATACTAAGCAGAGACCAGCAAGTGTCTTCTCGTAAAAGGCACAATACCAAGCAAGGACATGTGATCACCCATAAACAGCGCAAAGCACAGACACAGAGCCATCCATAAATGGTGTGATACCAAGCACAGACACGTGTCCATCCACAATTGGTGCAGTACCAAGCAGAGACCCGTGTCCATCCGTAACCGGTGCAATACCAACCGGAGACACATGTCCATCCATATTTGGTGCAATACCGAGCACAAACACGCGTTCGTCCATTACCGGCACAATACTAAGCAAAGGCACATCTTCATGAATAACTGGTGCAGTACCAAGCACAGACCCGTGTCCACCTTTTGCCGGCGCAGTACCAAGCACAGAAAGGCACAGATCCACCTTTTCATGACCCGTGTCCACCTTTTAACCTTTTGCCGGCGCAATACAAGCACAGACCCGTGTCCACCTTTTGCCGGCGCAATACAAGCACAGACCCGTGTCCACCTTTTGCCGGCGCAATACCAAGTATAGATATGTGGACACATCGAGCCGGCGCAGTATCAAACACTGAAAAGCGGCCACGCAGAGCTGTTGGCATAAGAAGCGGAGACACCGATTAACTTCTCACACTGTAACTTCGATCAGTTGTGCAGTAACAACATGCGGCTCGCAAGCCATGCCTCTGACGGGGCTTTGGCGGGTATACTTTTCGTTCGTGCATCGGAACGCCACTGACTCGGGGGAAGACACCACTTACCGTATGTCTGGGTCGAGGCGGACACCGTAGGCACGGGGGGAGGTGGGGTGAAGCCGGCCCCCATGCCGCCGACCTTTCCACCTTCCGCGCTGAGAGCATCTGAAAATGCCTCAGGCATGCCTTCATAGTGGTCCTCTCGCCTGCGCCGCACACAGAAGCCATCATACCGGGAGCAGTGAATTATCCCTGCAGGTAAGCTTCCGCACTTCATAGAACACAGAGTCTTAGCCGCCGGGATCCTGTCCTAATTTCACATAATGCACAGCAGTGCCCACGACAAGCATACGGCCGTCCGCCAAGCTCAGCATCTGAGCGCTCTCGCGCGTCCTTCCCACCCATCAGCATGCTTGTCGTACCTCGCAAAGGACATGTGCTTCGAGCCCAGGGGCATGTGACATCAAGAATTAAGGAGCCCAGAAGGAGATTCTAGGACAGCTTCACCTACCAAGATAGGCAGCTTCACTCGCAGAGATGGATGATTTTCAAGATTCGCGCCAAAACTCCATATTTAGTGACGGACAACAACCACAAACAGGGGCCGAAGGTGCAAGTGCTCAAATAACTGGAAGGCCTCTGCATTACACGGACGTGCTGCCTACAGTCAAGAAACACGCAGGAAGCCGGGCGACTTGACATACCAGTCCTTGAAGATGAAGAAGCAGCTGCCCGTCGCCGCCAACCAGAGGAAGAACGTGAATACCTATAAAACCATCACCGCGGAATTACTCAAGTCAAAGGCCTCTGGTTAATTTGAAGCCTGCGTTTAGAAGTCACCTTCGTCAAACAGTTCTTCGAAGGACGCGGAAAGCTCGTCAAGCCCGGCGCAATATTGAGATGGCCCAAGCCTCAGCACGCGCCTTTTCTTGGGGCATTCAATCAGGCCGTCCATGAGCAGTTATGTCCCAAGGTTCTCAGCGGGTTAGGCAACTAACGGACGCGTGCGGTAAAGATGCAGACCGTGAGAGTGCAGCTGGGAAGGGTGAGCGGAGAGGAATCTGAGGAAAATGGTAGATCGCTCTTACAACAGCCGCTTGTGCGTTGGTAGCGCCGTCGCAGACCGTCTTGCCATAGTCGTCTTCGCACTTAGTGGCACCCGCGCAGAACGCGACGAATACAAGCAAATTAACGGCGCTGCAAGTAACGAGTTCCTGCAAATTTGCAAGTCGTAGCGCAGTATTCACCAGGCTGGGGCGAGGTCTCGAAGCCGCTCTGGAGAGCAGCAACACGTTGCGATACGTTGCGAAAAATACTGCCAAGATCTTATCAAACCAGCGGCAATATCAAGAGGGACAAAATGATGTTTTTGTGTACCGAGTTGCAGGTCTCACGAGACTCGAACAAACCGAATCACCTGAAAGTCCGTTGTGCGCTTCTTCAAGAGATGACCAATCATGAGGAATGAAGACAGGATCCAGTACAATACACCGACTGCCACTAAATACCTGCGAAGCCCCAAGACAAGTAAGAACAAAGCTGGGTGTTGTAAGAAAAAGACCCAGGTTTGTAGATCGGGAATTACTGGAACTCTGTATATTGGTCAAAGCCACAGCCGTCTTCACCACAGTCACTGTCCACCCCTTTCAGGCCATCTTGTTGACTGGACATGCAGGAGAACGCGATCATGGCGAATAACTGTCCAGGTGCGCACAACAAACGCTCGAATAAAACTAGGGTATAACATCATCATACGGGAACCACGATATTCATATTACCCACACGAAAGCAAACAGAAAATATTTAGCATTAATGCCGGCAGGACCTACCCATCCGACTGCATAGCAAAGGAACCGCGGGCTCCGAGTAACAGTTAGATCTAAGTCTTCGAACGCCATGACTCTTATATTTCTGCCGAGAGGAACAAGTCAACCATTTCAGAGTACATCCCTGTCGCACGCATATGCTCACAGCAGAACTGCACAATGGAACTCCAACGAAAATGATTTAGAGGCACAATTCAATTTAGAAAGCATACCACACTCCTTCACACAAAACCAGCAAACAAGAGGCGAAGTAGGCAACAAACAATCGCTCACGTAACTCACAAAACTCAATAAAACACAGGCTGGGTCCCTGAGAAAGATATCTCTTGTTAAGGATCTCTCATCACCAGCAAAATGTTACAGATGCCAGGCTCTGAACAGAATCGCTGCTATTACCTCTTCCGTTGTTTAACGTTCAATGCCGAACTGTGCTCGTTTGAAGCAGTTTAGGAGCACACACGGCAGTCCAGTATAAACCTTGTTTTTTGGCTCTTGGAGTTCCCACTTCCCAGTCGATCACTCCGACTGGATCGTGCATCTGTTTGGCTGGAGAACGGAAAACGTCCTGTCGTTGCATGGTATCCAATCAACCTGTCGACGTCAGCAGCATTTAATTTGACTCCGTTGACTGTAACACGTAAACACCTCTCACCTGGTTACCTAGTCCCAAGACTGAAGTCTCATCACCCCCGGCAACCATAACCCCCTCCCCATTAAGGTATCGTTTTCAAGGTTGGCAATTCTGAATTCAGATTCAGAATCGGAATTCAGAGTTCAGATCACTCTTGTTCTACTCCCGAACCCGAGTCTCCGGACCGAAATAGCGCGAATATTACTTCGGGGTTGTAACGCAGATTGAGCTTAATAATAATAGTAAAACATTTACGCTAGCAAAGGGGACAAAGTCCTGAGAGTGCAGTATCCCCGCAAAGCAGGCTAGTGAAAACACCAGGGGCTACTCCCTCTGCTACAACGCGCCCACAAAAGGGGCTCACCCCGCTTATCAGCGGGGTGACATCTAGAGAAAAAGCAAAGTGCTAGGCAATAAAAAACTCTAGAAGATGGAGAAGCAGCCGGCCATGGCCGGGTGCGAGTGGAGGGGTTGTCGCAAACGCGTGCATATGATGGGACAAATACTGCTAGCCCTGAGCAACCTCGACACTCGCGCGTATGTATCCAACTTATCTTTAACATTCACATGTGTCGGTAATAATCCAGGCATATCTTAACACAACACACGATCGTAGAGCTACAAAAAATTTGAAATTCTGAGATCACATGCCAAGCTCTTATATACAAGCCCAAATTTCTAACATCCCCCATCTGTAGCTTGTCGCAAACGCGTGCACATGATGGTACGAATACATCGGGTCCGAGCAATCTTAACACTCGCGGGACATAAACTCGTTCTTAACATTCACTTGTGTCGGCAATCATCCAGGGCGGTCTTAACACTTAAAGGGCGAATTCAGATTTTGCAGTATAGGATCAGTATGAGCGCGGAAAGTGCCATAACTTCTACGTTAGTCACCTACTTGAGATGTATGAAGTATTGGTATCCATATTTGTGAGTTGAGCAAGGTCCCCCAACCCCGTAAAGGCCACCAAACTCAATATATTGAGCAAAAAACTAATTGGAAAGTGCAGGGGTATGAGTGCCCTATACTAAAGGGTAGGGAGGAATGCGTGTATGCACTACAACCTAGCGGCATACATGTATGCTCGCGTGCTCTAGGTGTAAGCCGTGATGTGAAGTAGATAGTTCGGCGTGTGTGCTTTGTTAGGCACGCGAAGTAGGGGCACGAATGGATAAGTAGAACGCGAGATATGCCCCAAAACGTATGCGACACCAACCTGAAAACAATATCAGTATGAGCATTATTACATCGATTCGCCCTTTAAGTGTTAACACAGCACAAGATCGTAGAGCTACAAAATTTTTGAAATTCTGATATTCTGAGATCGAACGCTAAGCTCTTATATGCAAGCCCAGATTTCCAACATCCCCCATCTGTAGCTGCTGCCTGCCGTAGCACAGACTCAAATGTGGGCTTGTTCAGCATACTGGGTCGTATCACCATCCGCCATGAACTTGCCCAAACTGAAAGTGAACATACCAATGCCTTCACCTTCTCCATCCTGTAACATCCTGGCTCTGACCAGAGGGTTCTTGAACACCAAAACCCACATGCATCTGCGGCCAATAGGTCCATGTTCTAGATGTCCAATCACATGCAAGCGTCCAGACTAACTCAATCGTCTGAAGTACGCAGCTCTGCTCTCGGTCATGTCTGTCAAATAGTAAAAAGGAACATGGACACATGCCACCACACGACTGGCCATAACTGCCAATGGAAACGCGATATCCAGCGCTGCAAACCAGGGTGAAGTCACCACGGCATCACAGACACCATACTTCTCCTTCCATATGCGATAGTTACCTGGCTGAAGTGCGTCATGCGCCTCAGACCAACCCAGCTGAGAATTCCAGTCATTATTCATAAATCTCAATTGCGGCCATTGCTCCACCATCACCTCACTGATGACCCCACGTACCTGCCTATGGGTCCCACACGCCATCGATGGACTTCCAGTCCACTTCTGTCGCCAAGCGCCTCACCTCGGAAGGCACCGTGATGACCAGCTCAAGCCCCCACTGCAGTGCGCTAGCTTCGCGCACCTGAGCCTTAGTCATATGTCTCAATTCTCCTCGTTTTTCAACTTTTTCTTCAGCCAAAGCAGGCACGAGAGGTGCATCCCTCAGTTGCCTTGCCATTGCTTTCTGTTCCCGGTACTTCTTGCTCGGCACGGTGCGATGGCCCTCATTCCAGTGCCCTGGCATGAAGATCTGCACAGCCTCGGAGAGTTTGTCCTGTCTACCCCAATCAATCTGATCTGGCACGCAGAGGAACATGTCCTTCTCCTCCAATAGCATCTCCCTTGATGAGATAGCATGCCATGGCTGAAATCTGTCTCCCTTCACCACACGACGGGGACCCACGTCTGCTGGCAGCAGGCGCATGTCTGAGGACAGCTTCTCATTCAATTGCTGCTCCTTCATCCCCAATCTGTCCTCCAGGACACAAGAACTCTTGGTTTCCTGGGTCTGTACCTCAGCGCTAGCAGCTTGCATCCTCGTGCCTGAGCACCTAGGACATAGCCACTCGCCTTCTGGTACTTCATCCAATGCTGGGGTAAGACACCACAAATGGTACCCCTTGTTGCACGCGTCGCACAACAACATCTCTGCTTCCCCATCAGTCTTCCTGCACACTTCACATGCAAGGTGTCTGCTGGGCACGGCTGCACTGCAGTCATACTGGTCCTTCACCTGCAGGTGACATGGCGCGATGCTCTGCACAGTGCTCTTTTCCCTTAACTTGGTGGCGTCCTCAAGCACCACAACACCATCTCGCTGTATCTTGACCAGCTTCAGAATGGCGGACTTGGTCGCGACTTCCATGCCGCTGCGAGGCTTCTGTCTGATGTAGACGAAGTCACCCACTTTAAACTGGTGTGGCTTAGGCTCAATGCCCCCACCCCTTCTTCCTTCATAATGTAAAGTATCACGATGCTGTGCAACCTCCAGGCTGCAGCCAGCGTGCACCATCAGTCGCCTCACTACCTGTGCTCTCAGGAGGAGGTCCTTGACTCGGGCGTCCTTGTCATCTTTGACCTCTGGACTGAATCCATGCTGGGCGCTTGCTTCAGATCTGGCGGCACCACTGCTTCTTGGGCAAACAGCAAGGTGAACGGCGCCACTCCTGTGGACTCTTGGCGTGCTGCATTGTAGCTCAGCACGAGCGGCCAGAGCTGTTCATCCCACTCATAGTCGAGGCCCTTCTCCAAGGCGATCTTCTTGAAGCAAAACTTCATTGTACGCACCACTCGCTCGGTGAGCCCGTTGCCTTCTGGAGAGTCTGGCGAGGTGACTCGTCTGTCTATCAGACAGTCTCTGCATAGCTGCTCGAACTCACCCTCGAACTCCTTGCCTCCATCCACCAAGCACTCTGCTGGCGCACCGAACACAGCCAGGACATGACTGCGAAATGCCGCCGCGATGGTCCTTGCCTCCTTGTTGGGAATAGGTACACAGACTATGAATCTGGTGTAGTGCTCGGTCATGATGAGCACCCTGTTGTTGCCAGCCTTGGTCTCCCTCCTCGAAGGCCATGCCAAGTCTAGCGACCAGCGATACATGAACGACACGATCTCGAGGGGGGACAAACACGCCTCCTCTCTTGCGTAGTGGGTCTTCACGCGCTGGCAAGTCTCACACTGAGTAACCACAGCCTCCACGTCCTTCTTCAAGTCGGCCCACCAATGGCGCTGCCACAGAAGATGCTGCGTACGTCTTATCCCCCAATGGCCAGTTCTGGAGTGGTATTCCTTGACCAATGCAAGACGGTCAGCAGGCTTGGGTATTCTCACCTCCTTGCCCGACAGCGTGATCATGTAGATCTCGTCCGTAGCCTCATCCCATCGATGTCGTGCTGCACGTCTCCTTACACGACGAACTTCATCCTCTGGCAATCTCACGCTGCCATTGGACTTCAACCATCTGAGGCACCATGCATCGTCATGCACATCTCGATGCTTGTCACGGTCGGCCTGCTGTTCAGCCACACTGGCCATCAAGTCCACGAATCTAGTGGTACACGCCAACCTGGGGAGTCTCATCTCCGCATCTTTGCCAGGCGGACTCCAAGCAGGCACGTCAACGCGCGCTGCTGGAGTTGCGCCCTCCTTCACGAAGTGGCTCTCGTGCCTCTGGCGATACTGCTCGATGGCGTAGAGCTGCCACTCCTTCTTCTTCTTCTTCTTCTTCTTCTTCTTCTTCTTCTTCTTCTTCTTCTTCTTCTTCTTCTTGGTTCCAGCCTTCTGCCGCTGAGCCCCAATTCCTTCTGCACCTTTCTGCCCTTGTGAGCACATTATCTGCAGCTTCTCTTCCCAGTCACGGTGGCTCATGGTCTTCGCCACCTGCTGAGTATATGCGTTCGAATTCTCAACCCATTCCGCCATCAAAGCTTGTCTCTGCTGAAGGTCCGACCTCGCGTGGTCTGCCCAGTTGTTGTCTACAACGATAGGCTGTCCTGGGGAATTCTCCGCCTCTGGGGACTCTTCGCTGTGAGGAAGCCCCTTCCTGCTTGCTTCTGCGACTGCCATCAGCAGTTCCATAGCCCTGCGATCCATGGCCAGGCCCAGAATGCTCGCCAATTCTACGTCGTTCAGGCCATCAGCCATGCGTAGCTCACTTGCGCTATAGCCCATGGCTCGCGCCTTCTCGTCGAGGTTCACTTCTCGGGATTCTTCCTCAGTGTCCTCATCGTCATGGTTGCGCACCACGGTGCCCATTCTTGCTCTTCTGAATGCTCTCGACCCTTGCGTTGCCATGATGGTGGGAAGAGCCCTCAGCGGTTCTCCCACCACGTTCACCACGTAGTGAGGCGCGCGGTCTGTTCTTATCACTGGTCTGGGCTGCCAGCCCTTGCACAGGATTGACGATACAACTCGTCCTTCTGGTCTCGCCACCTTGCCCATCACGGAGCGAAACTGGTGGATCTGGAACAAGTTACTCCAGTACGCTCGCAATCGATGTGCGTAAGCGCCTGCTTGTGCTGCGTCAAAGGACACTGGTCGGCCAATGACGCTGGCAATGTACGGGAACACCTCGTCCCTGATCTTGGTCCCGGGTCTGTGCGACAATGGGGACACGTTCTCCAGGATGTATCCTGGGGGCCTCTGCTACTGTAGCTGCTGCAGCGTGGACAGAAGCCGAACCACTTCATAAAATAATTTGTTGTGCCTGCCATCCAGGCCTGTAAGCGTTCCAGCAGGGGAGAGATCCTGGCATGGAAACCCGCACACCATGACCCACTGGCGTCCTTGAAGAGCTCCTGCCCGTATGAAATCGGCGCTCGTCGTGTCGTGCAGATCTTGGGGTAAGGCCCCAAATTCTATTGCACTGGGTGAGATGAGGTCAGGATATCGTCGCAGCAACGCCGTGCACCTGGCTCTGGCCACTGTCCGACTGCTCGGTGATATGTCCTGGTACAGGTACCGATCCACCTTCATGCCATTGCGGAGCAACATCTCCAGGCCAGCACAGAGGCCTCCACATGGCTCATAGCACACCACGCCTTCCTCTCGAGCTTGCGAGAAGAACTGCCTGCCCAGCACCCTGGTGTCCACCTTCTCGGGCTTCAAGATGCGTTCGCCTTCAAAGTACTCATTGCTGTATACAGCGGGGCTTCCTTCGCCATGCGTGCCTCGTGTAGGTCGCACCAGGCTCAGCGCTTTCCAAGCCGCCCTCGCTAGCCTCCCAGAGTCGGTCACCAGCTCGGGTAGGTCTGTGTCGAACATGTCCCCATGATTGCACTCCAATTCCTCCTGGTGGTGCAAATCAAATAAACGATGCACTGGTCCCGTGCCCAGCTGCTCCACGGCAG
Source organism: Cymbomonas tetramitiformis (assembly GCA_001247695.2). Taxonomy (NCBI): domain Eukaryota; kingdom Viridiplantae; phylum Chlorophyta; class Pyramimonadophyceae; order Pyramimonadales; family Pyramimonadaceae; genus Cymbomonas; species Cymbomonas tetramitiformis. Next base: position 46,928 of record LGRX02025851.1, on the reverse strand, counting down.
CCCTCTTGCAGTAGTTGGCAACCTGCACCTCTGGCGTGGCCTCTTCCCCTGGGGAAACATCCCCAGCCAACATAAAGCACAGGTAGTCGCAGAAGTCCTTCGTGCAAACTTCCCCCACGCCTGCGTGGAGCGCAGTCACCTTTTCCCTCTCATGCCTTGCCCCAGTCTCGTCTGCCGTAGACGGTAGCGGGTAACGAGACGGCACGTCAGCGTTGCTGTTCTTGGCTCCTGGGCGATACTGCACCGTGAAGTCGAACTCCTGCAAGCTGATTGCCCAGCGCAGGTGCTGTCCCTGAAGATCAGCCTTCTCCATCAAGGTAGTGAGCGGTGAGTGGTCAGTCACCAGCGTGAAGTGAATGCCATGTAAATACTGCCTCAGCGTGCGCACTGCCCACACCACTGCAAGCATCTCACCTTTGAAGCTGGCGTACTGCCTCTCTGTCTTGCTCAAGGATCGACTGATTGCCATGCAGATGTACTCCTTCCCATCGTCATCCTTCTGGCCCAGCACTGCGCCAATGCCATAGGTGCTCCAATCGGTGTACAATATGAGGGGTCTGTCGTAATCGATAGGCCTCAGACATCTCCCAGAGCAGAGCGCGTCCTTCAGGTCCTGAAGCGCTTGATCTTGATCCTTCCCCCAAGCTCCCTTGATATCGGTAATCTCTTTCTTGAGCAGGTCGTTGAGAGGGCGGGCCATCTCGGAGTAATTCGGCCCCCCTGGCTCACCCACCAAGCCCTTATAGTAATTCATCATGCCCAAGATGGAACGAAGCCCAGTCTTGTCCTGCGGCCTCGGAAGCTCCTGGATGGCCTTGCACTTCGCTTCCTGTGCGCCAATGGAGTTATGCCCAATGCGGTAACCCAGAAAGTCCACCGTAGCTGCCCCAAAGGTGCTCTTGCCTGCGTGCAGTCTTATGCCAGCGTCCCCCAACGTGCGCAACACGTCCTCGACGTCCTTCAGATGTTGCTCAGGCGTGGAGTCAGTGTAGACCACTACGTCATCGACGTATGCCACCGTGCAATGCTGCAGGTGACGTAACTCGTAGTCCATGATTCTCACAAACGCAGATGTTGCTCCAGCAGCCCCAAAGGGCATCGAAGTGTACTGGTACAACTGGTTCTTCCACCAGAATGCCGTCTTGCTCCTGTCCTCTTCCGTAGCCATGGGAATCTGATGGAAGGCTTTGGTGGCATCCAGCGTGGTCTTGAACTTGGCCTTCGCAACCTTCTGGTAGAGCTCCTCTGGTCGATGTGGCAGAGTGTTGTCCTTGAGGGAGTGTCGATTGACGCCCCTGAGATCCACGCAGAAGCGCGTTTGGGTCCACAGGCCAGTCTCATGATCCTTCTTGCCGGCCACGACGACGTTGCTCGCATGTCTGCAATGCTTGGCTGCAGGCTCTATGAAGCCGTACTCCAGCAATTCCTTGCAGTGGATGTCAATGATCTCCTGTTCGCCCGGGCTGTACTTCCTGGGTCTCTGGTAAGCAGCCTTGGACTCGTCCACAAAAGGGATGGAGAACGTGTTGTGCTCCGCCTTGCCCTTGTAGCCTGTCAGGTCGTGAGGGCTGTTGGCGAAAGTGCTCTTGCATCTGCGAAGAACAGCTCGCATTTCCTCCCAGTGCTCCTCCTTGAAGTCGGGATGTCCTCCAAACGTGGCATTGAGCTCAGTGTCGAGCCACGCTGCCTCGTCCTTGGTCACAGTCGTGTCACCCAGAGGTTGAAGCTCGTCCAGCACGGTATACGGCAAGACCTCATCCTGCTCCGCGACATTGGCCTGCCAACCCGGCTCCCATTGCCTCGACGATTGCTGAGCCTCCCAAGAAGTGCAGGGTGACGCACTCCAGGCACTCCGCGTGGGTGACATGACGCCATGCGCAGGCATGTTCTCCGTCAACTCGCCAGCAACCCACAGGATTCCGCACAAAAGCAGAAAAAATCGCAAAATTCTGTTGAACCGCACTGCGGCTACCGGCGAGTTCGAGGCGAAGAAGCACGCCACTAATCTCCACCCCCCGAGCGCCAAGCGAGAACTCCCACCAGCAGCAGTGGAGACCACCAGCGCAAGGACAATCACTAGGTGAGCGGCCTGCGCGACACGATGAAGCTGGAGATTCCGCCGAAGCTGCGCCCAACGCGCTGCAAAGCGAGGCTTATCCAACCTGGCCGGAAAAGCGGGCAGGTGCACGCGGCCCAGCAAGAAAACTTGGGACCAGCGCAAGGATGGGACAGTCCACCCCCGGCGATCTCGGACGTCACATACGCCCAGAGGGACACCCACGGCACAAGAAGCGTGGTGCGCCCCATCCTCCGCATAAACGCCAGCGCAGACCCAGAGCCAGGCGAGGACCACGAGGAGAAGGGCTGCGGCACACTGCGACCAGCACGCCAGGGAAACGACCACCCCCCGAAGGGGTACCACCATCCAACCTTCTGTACGAACACGGTGTACGCCAGCATAGACACCTGTGGTGCGTACGATAAGGAGCCCAACGTACCAGACATAAGCGAGGGCCCACAGGACCCAAACGTCATAGCATGCACGACGGGGATAACGTCGAGCAATCGACCACCATATCGGCAGCGAGTCCCAAAGCGAGGCCACGCAGCGCCCCCACCAGACCTGAAAGGGGCACCACGACAGGCGCCACGCCACTGTTTCAAACATCGCCCAAACGGCGACCATGGGCATGGGGCCTCGTCCCAGCCACCACCAAACCACTGCACTGCCTGCAAACGAGAATTTCACACATGGTTCCGGTGAGCATTCCTTTCAGTGATCCACAATAGAACAGTATACCCATCCCAAATCTTGCGTCAGGGTATACTGAGCTAATTATTGTGTTAAGACCATGAAGAGGCACCTTACACCATGTGGGTTCATTTATAGTTTACATGCACAGCAGGTATGCTATGTGCAATGTCTGATGCATTGTTATATGAGACCATACATGCCAGCTGCTATCGTGGTCAAGCTGGTTTATGCATGCCAGCTGCTATCGTGATCAAGCTGGCTGCATAAATGCATGCACATGTCACTGTATAACAAAGTAGAATCAAACTGCATGATATAGTTGCACAGTATAATAATGCATGGTACATCTTGCTGCGTGCACTTGGTATATACTGAATGAATAGTATATACTGCAAGTGTGTGTGTGGTGCTGCATGTATTGTAAGTACTGCACACCATTTAATTGTACACACTATGAAATTTACTGCACACTCTATGATATTTGCTGCACAGCAACAACTTATCTGATGTCATACTATGTGTGTGAATCTGACAGTGAATGGATAATACCATCTCTTATGTGCAAGCATCACAGACTTAGTATAGCATGCTGCACATTATACCATCATCGCGCGTCATCTGTTCATGATAAATCTAGCAGGTATGTACATATCCTGTCAAAGTAAATCATGATGCGCGCAGATGAGTGATTTTTGCAACCATTTGAAATGACGATATTTTGATGACGAGATCAGTGTACGCATCAAAACTGCACTGAGCGATATAGCGCTAATGGGCAATTTATTGCGACTTTGATGAATCGCTGATGTGCGCGCTGCGAATGGTGAGCATATCTCTGTCGCAGTATGTACGGCATATGATACGAATGCCATTTCTCGCATGGATCATATTCTGTTGATGATTTGATCATATTCGCGTCAGCTTGTCGCATATCTTACAATTTTGCGAATGATAGCTGCGCATATGTGCGATCCGCATGCTGTATGCACACCTTGTCGCGCTGTTATCCACTGACGGTGTATGTGCGAACAATGCTATTGCGACGATGTCTCCTCGCGCACTGCTTTCGCTGTTTATTCCGCAGCGGTTGATATTATGCGAGATATGTTGATATGTGCGACTGCGGCGCCTGTATGATATACGCGATCCGCGAACCTGCACACACAAAATACAATATCTCTACTGCTGCACTCACACTTGATGCGTCCTCGTTCGTCGCCTTGACGAGTCAAAGAATACCACTCTTAATGTCATAGTCGACCGTACTGACGACTGTCTGTCATTATAATATATGACATGACACGACATGACATAACATGACATGGTATGACATGTATGATAGGTATGGCACGTATGACATGTATGACACATATGTCATCGGTCATAACCCTGACAACCTTATTCTTCTCGCCAGAAATGTGCTCTATTCGGAAGTTGTACTCAGAGAGCTCATCCAACCACCTCGCCTGTTTGGGGCTTAGTGTGGATTTGGACCGGAAATAAACCAGTGGCTGATGATCTGAGCGAACAATAGTCTCAGGAGCTCCCAGCAAGATGTGGCGAAAGAATCGGAAGCCCTCCACAATGGCAAATAGCTCGATCTCAGGAATAGGCCAGCGTCTCTGTGTATCAGAAAGAGTGACGCTGTGATAGCCACATGGCTTCATACCTTTTCCTTGATCCTGTAATACCACTTGACCAACGTGTGTGCCTGATCCATCGACCTCCATAATAGATGGCAGTTTCTGATCTGGAAGCTGTAGTACTGGAGCATGGCAGATGGCACTTTTGAGGTTATCAAATGCCTGCTGCTGCTCAGATTCCCAGACAAACTCTGCATTATCTTTAAGGAGACGATTGAGCGGCTCAGCAATCTTGGAGAACTTTGGTATGAATCTCCTAAACTGGTCGACCATGCCCAAGAATGACCGAAGAGATGACTTGCCATCTTTAGCCATACGGCGTAGAGGCTGTTTACCAACGGTTGGACCATACGACACTGGAGGCTGGATAGCCATGACTGCACGGATTCTGTCTTCGATGATGGATAGGCCTGCCTCAGAGATATGGTGTCCGATAAAATCGATGGATTTGACGAACAACTCAACCTTAGAAGGCCTGATGTAGAACTGATGATCTCTGCAGCGTTGTAAGAACTGTCGAACATGCTTCACGTGGCTGTCAAAATCTGGACTGTACACTATGGTGTCATCCATGAAAATGACCAAGAACTGATCGATGAAGTCAAAGAATGCTCGATTTCCAACACGTGGAGCGGTCGCAGGAGCGTTAGTTAACCCGAAAGGCATCACTGTCCACTCATATGAACCGTATCTGGTACGTATTGCTGTTTTGTGAATGTCATCTGGGTGTATATGAATCTGATGGAAGAACTGATTGAAGTCAAATCTGCTAAACCATCGTGCACCTTTAAGTTGTTCAAGAAGGGTGTCGTGAGGTGGCAATGGATACGTGTCCTTTATAGTGATGTTATTAAGGGCTCGATAATCACAGCACATCCTCCACTTCCCCCCTGGCTTAGGAGCGAAAATGATCGGACATCCATATGGTGATGATGACGGACGAAGGATACCCAGCTCGACATATTTGATGATCTGTCGTTTGAGCTCCTCCATCATAGGCACTGGAATGGTACGAACTGGCTGTGATGGTACGCGGCTCTGCTCTCGGTCATGTCTGTCAGATAATAAGAGGGAACATGCATGCACACGTGCCACCACGCGACTGGCCATAACTGCCAATGGAAACGCGATATCCAACGCAGCGAACCAAGGAGAGGTCACCACAGCGTCACAGACACCATACTTCTCCTTCCATATGCGATAGTTACCTGGCTGAAGTGCATCACGCGCCTCAGACCAACCCAGCTGAGGGTTCCAATCATTGTTCATAAATCTCACTTGTGGCCATTGCTCCACCATCACCTCACTGATGACCCCAGTACCTGCCCATGGGTCCCACACGCCATCGATGGACTTCCAGTCCACCTCTGTAGCCAGGCGTCTCACCTCAGAGGGCACCGTGATGACAAGCTCAAGTCCCCACTGTAGCGCGCTAGCCTCGCGCACCTGGGCCCTGGTCATATGTCTTAATTCTCCTCGCTTTTCAATCTCTTCTTCAGCCAAGGCAGGCACTAGAGGTGCATCCCTCAGTTGCCTCGCCATCGCTTTCTGCTCTCGATACTTCTTGCTCAGCACGGTGCGGTGCCCCTCGTTCCAATGCACAGGCATGAAGATCTTCACGGCCTCTGAGAGCTTGTCCTGTCTGCCCCAGTCTACCTGGTCTGGCATGTAAAGGAACAGGTCCTTCTCTTCCAGCATCATCTCCCTTGACGAGATAGCCTGCCATGGCTGGAAATTACCTCCCTTCACCACGCGACGGGGACCCACGTCCGCTGGCAGCAGGCGCATGTCTGGGGACAGCTTCTCGTTCAATTGCTGCTCCTTCATCCCCAATCTGTCCTCCAAGACGCAAGAGCCCTTAGTTTCCTGGGTCTGCACCTCAGCATTAGCAGCTTGCATCCTCGTGTCTGAGCACCTAGGACATAGCCACTCGCCTTCTGGTACCTCATCCAGTGCTGGGGTAAGACACCACAAATGGTACCCCTTGTTGCACGTATCGCACAACAACATCTCTGCTTCTCCATCAGCCTTCCTGCACACCTCGCATGCAAGATGTCTGCTGGGCACGGCTGCACTGCAGTCGTACTGATCCTTCACCTGTAGGTGACACGGTGCAATGCTCTGCACAGTGCTCTTCTCTTTCATCTTGGTGGCGTCCTCGAGCACCACAACACCATCTCGCTGTATCTTGACCAGCTTGAGGATGGCGGACTTGGTGCCGACCTCCATGCCACTGCGGGGCTTCTATCTGATGTACACGAAGTCCCCCACCTTGAACTGATGTGGCTTAGACTCGTAACCACCACCCCTTCTTCCTTCATAGTGTAAAGTGTCACGGTGCTGCGCGATCTCCAGACTGCAGCCAGCATGCACCATCAGCCGCCTCACCACCTGTGCTCTCTGCAGAAGGTCCTTGACTCGGGTGTCCTTGTCGTCACTGACCTCCGGACTGAAGTTCATGCTAGGCGCCTGCTTCAGATCATAAGGTTCCTTATGCTGGCGGCACCATTGCCTCCTGGGCAAACAGTAGGGTGAACGGTGCCACTCCTGTGGACTCTTGGCGTGCTGCATTGGAACTCAGCACCAATGGCCAGAGTTGTTCGTCCCACTCGTAGTCGAGGCCCTTCTCCAAGGCGAGCTTCTTGAAGCAGAACTTCATCGTGCGTACTACTCGCTCAGTGAGCCCATTGCCTTCTGGTGAGTCTGGTGAGGTGACCCTCCTGTCTATCAGGCAATCCCTGCATAGCTGCTCAAACTCGCCCTCGAACTCCTTGCCTCCATCCACCAAGCATTCGGCTGGCGCCCCAAAGACAGCCAGCACATGACTGCGAAACGCTGTCGCAATTGTCAAGGTTGATATTCAACCTTTCAGACTTTACGGCTGCTATTGAACTGTAGCAACGCGCAACAAGTATTTAGTGGGTATGAGTGCAGTCTCTGGTGTCCAGAATCATCTGCTTGAGCACAATGCTCCTCATATACCTCAATGTCCTCACGCTTCATAAGCGTTACCACCATCGGGTTGTGAACCCGAGAACATTGGGTGAACTAACAGTATCGGCTGGTCGAATTTGCCTATTGATACCCGCATGGTGTTCAATTCATGCGTGAAAGCGAAGACGCGTCCTCTCAGAACAGTTTGTTCTTCAAGAACTTGTCTTGCTGTACTCAGCCTCGTTTTTACTCGAGGGTTCAAGCCTTTGTTGAAGAAAGCCTCGTGATCGTGTTCTCCACTCTGGAACAAGTCACAACTGTCCCGGTCGATCGAGGTACGTATGAGGTTGAAATACACTTTACAACCGCTGGACTTGTACAAGGAGCACTTATACTTGTATGTAATATTGCCCGTTCTCTTAGCTGTGTGAGGTTTGTCCGCCTTGGAGAAGCCACTAGAACACGCCTCCTTAATTCTTTCCATACAACTATCGAAAGATGAAGCACTGAGCAAGGCCACCCACTCTTTACGCTCGTGCGTCCGTGTCCGCTTGCGCGTAGAGAGTTCCTCAAGTTCATCCTCGGGATCGGAATCCTCAAAAATTTCTCGTCCATCCTTCCCGGGGCTAGCGAACTGCAATTTTTCCTCCTCCTGGTCCATGGCACCAGTGAAGTGTTCGGGAGTGTGCTAGAACCGGGAGCGAACCAGTTGTAATTTCTTTTGGCGCTCGAATGAATAAAGCGAGGTTGCATGTGACATATAATCTATTCCCCAGAAATGGTCGGAATTTCTATTCCCCATTTAGCACCAATCTATTCCCCGAAAAATAGCCTACCCAGATGACCTTCCTGAAATGGAATTGGTCAGTGCCACCACTATGAGGAAGCACCTACGACGTATACGATCCAGTGGGTCGGCTGGAGAAGCCGTAGCTTATCTCTTTTTTCTCTCAGAGGTCGATGGTGAATTGGTCATGGCAGCAGCAGACTCAGACACTACCATGGAAGCCCCAAAGGTCACAGCAGCACGTGATCTAATCAGAGAAAACTTTTCAGATATTTTCCAGGAGGATCTTCCAGCTGGCCATAGACCAGAACGGTTTGAAGGTGGATATCATCGCATCAACATTGAACCTGGGCATAAGCCACCATCACAGCCAGTTCGTACCATTCCAGTGCCTATGATGGAGGAGCTCAAACGACAGATCATCAAATATGTCGAGCTGGGTATCCTTCGTCCATCATCATCACCATATGGGTGCCCAATCATTTTCGCTCCTAAGCCAGGGGGGAAGTGGAGGATGTGCTGTGATTATCGAGCCCTTAATAACATCACCATAAAGGACACGTATCCATTGCCACCTCATGATACCCTTCTTGAACAGCTTAAGGGGGCACGCTGGTTCAGCAGATTCGATTTCAACCAGTTTTTCCATCAGATACCCATCCATCCAGACGACATCCATAAGACAGCAATACGTACTAGATATGGTTCATACGAGTGGACAGTGATGCCCTTCGGGTTAACTAACGCTCCTGCGACCGCTCTACGTGTTGGAAATCGAGCATTCTTTGACTTCATCGATCAGTCCTTGGTCATTTTCATGGATGACACCATAGTGTACAGTCCAGATTTTGACAGCCACGTGAAGCATGTTCGACAGTTCTTACAGCGCTGCAGAGATCATCAGTTCTACATCAGGCCTTCTAAGGTTGAGTTGTTCGTCAGATCCATCGATTTTATCGGACACCATATCTCTGAGGCAGGCCTATCAATCATCGAAGACAGAATCCGTGCAGTCATGGCTATCCAGCCTCCAGTGTCATATGGTCCAACCGTTGGTAAGCAGCCTCTACGCCGTATGGCTAAAGATGGCAAGTCATCTCTTCGGTCATTCTTGGGCATGGTCGGACAGTTCAGGAGATTTATACCAAAGTTCTCCAAGATTGCCGAGCCGCTCAATCGTCTCCTTAAAGATAATGCAGAGTTTGTCTGGGAATCTGAGCAGCAGCAGGCATTTGATAACCTCAAAAGTGCCATCTGCCATGCTCCAGTACTACAACTTCCAGATCAGAAACTGCCATCTATTATGGAGGTCGATGAATCAGGCACACACGTTGGTCAAGTAGTATTGCAGGATCAAGGAAAAGGTATGAAGCCATATTATGGCTATCACAGCGTCACTCTTTCTGATACACAGAGACGCTGGCCTATTCCTGAGATCGAACTATTTGCCATTGTGGAGGGCTTCCGATTCTTTCGCCACATCTTGCTGGGAGCTCCAGAGACTATTGTTCGCTCAGATCATCAACCACTGGTTTATTTCCAGTCCAAATCCACACTAAGCCCCAAACAGGCGAGGTGGTTGGATGAGCTCTCCGAGTACAACTTTCGAATAGAGCACATTTCTGGCGAGAAGATTAAGGTTGCAGATGCACTTACCCGTATTTCTACACTCTTTGAACTCACTGATTGTCTGCAACATATAGACGTCGGCGAATCACATTCAACAGACATTCCCTCTACAGATTCTACATTCATTGCTCTTATATCTTCCTCATCAGCTCATCAGCTTCACGACATTATTATATCTCAGTATGATCGTGACACACTTGCACAGACTATATTATCTAAGCTGGCATCATCGACATCATCACAGTCAGTCAGCAATTTCGAGCTCATTCAGGGATTGATCTATCGCAAGACCATTTTTGGCAGACAGCTTTACATTCCACCTACTGCCAAGGTTCCTACAGATGACGGTGAGATCACTCAGCTTCGCCACATTCTACTTCATGAGTGCCACTCAGCCACTATTTCCGGTCATGTAGGCAAAAATCGCATGCTTCATTTATTGCGTAGCCGATATTACTGGCCAGGAATGACGAAGGCAGCCATTCAGTACATTCGGGAGTGCCCCGTGTGTCAACGCCAGAAAACGAGGAGACACAAACCTTATGGTCAGTCACATATACGATATTGTGTGCCTAAGACAAAATGGCTTGATGTATCTCTTGACTGGATTACTGACCTGCCTATCACCACTAATGGACACGACAGTATTTTCGTGGTAATGTGCCAATTCTCTCATCGCTGTCATCTCATTCCCTTCAACATGACCTGGACTGCTCAGCATACTGCTTCAATATATATGCAGCATATCTTCAAGCTCCATGGTCTTCCGAGGAACATCATCTCAGATCGAGACCCCAGATTTACTTCTTCATTCTGGCAAACACTGTGGAAATCTACTGGTACGAGATTGTCTATGACGTCTTCACACCATCCACAGTCGAATGCAAGTAATGAGAGAAGCCATGCCTTCATTGAGGACATCCTCAGGTATCTTTCATTTTGTTTGATGCATGATTCACCATCCTCTGGTTTATAAACTGATTAGATAGTATTGTTCTCCTCAGGTGTTGTTGCAATGATACTTCAGCCAACTCTTGGGAGGACAAGTTGCCTCTGGTGGGGTTTGCAATTAACAACACGGTTTCTGCTACGACTGGTTATACACCATTTTATCTCGACTCGATGGCGCAGCCACTTTCGCCTCATGATCTGGCAATCACTATTCCGCCAGAAGCTCCTGTTCCAATACAGAATGCTATTCGAGACCATTTTGACCAGTACTCGGCTGTACATGCCAACGCGGTAGATAACATTTCCCGAGCAGCAGAAATCAACCGAGCCAGATTCAATAAGACTCACATGCCCCGACAATTTGCAGTAGGGCAGAAAGTTCTTCTACGGACTGAGTTTATTCAATGGACTGGTTTGACAGAGGCAGGCAGACACTTTAAGCAGCCATACATTGGGCCGTTTATCATATCTAAAGTGCTCAGCCATGGACGTGCTTATGAGTTAGATTTCGGGGATCTCGACATTCGTATCCATCCGGTTCAGCCTGTATCCAGAATAGAGCTGTACAATGACTCAATCCAAGCACCTTTGCCTCTGCCACAGATGATCACCGAAGAAGGGCAACCACTGTTTGAGATATCACACATACTCTCAGATAAGATCACTAGAGGTGTTAAGTACTATTTAGTGCGATATGCAGGCTACGGCCCTGAGCATGACACCTGGGTCAAAGCCACAGAGCTGACCAATGCAGCAGACATGATAGCTGCCTATGAAGGCTAACATTATACTAAGCCTATTACCCTTACTTCTTGTAATATATACTAATACATGTCGATCATCTATATACCTTGCTCTTAATGTTCTGTCATTATGTTGCATAAGAGCAGTAAATTGATCCTTCCTTGCTGAGGTGTAGTGAGCCTTGTACCAAATCATACCCTTGCACAGATACGCATACATGCGGGTACCATATCTGTGGATAAATAAAAACTGCTATGCTACCTTTGCCAAGACCGTGGTTTGTCATTCGGATCTTATGGCCAGTAATCCGCGGCTACCGGATACTGAGGTGGACGGAGTTGTGATCCTGAGTTATGATTGACACACATGACTAAAACGAATTTCACATTAGTACGTTGTCGAATCCACTCTATGAAATGTTCGTCAAAGCGCGCGTACCGGACCGAAAAATAAAAGGAGCACTGGGGCAGATCGGGTGAAGGATTTAAAGTGGACTCATAGAGACCCTCCAATATCTCGTTAAGCAGGGCCCACTCCGTTTGCATTAAACCAAGCCCCAAAATCGGGCTCTCCATAGTATTCCTGTGAACTTCGGGGGAGTAAGCTCTCTGAAGGGAGGAAGAGGTGGATGCATTATATAAAGCCGTAAAAACATATTCGTTTTTAATTCGTCACTCTGAAATACGATACGAACGGCAGCGCAATATCTATCCGTAACGTAAACCTCGGAAGATACCTTGAAACGTCACTCTGAAATACGATACGCAATTCATGGGGGCTACATCCTAAGAACTGTAAACCTTGAAACGTCACTCTGAAATACGATACGCAATTCATGGATACCTTGAAACGTCACTCTGAAATACGATACGCAATTCATGGGGGCTACATCCTAAGAACTGTAAGGCTAAATGCCTAAGGTGAGGGTTTAAAGTGGACTCAGTTCCCCCCAATATCCTAAAAACACCTTGAGGGACGCCTCATCGGTGTAAGAAGACTGGTACCAGCTCAACAACAAAGACATCAAAGACATATACAAAGGTATGCACCCTATATTGTGAGGTCACAACTCTTCTAAGAGGGGAGATCTGTCAGGGATATGGCCGATGACATACGTGTCATACATGTCATACGTGTCATACCTGTCATACATGTCATACCATGTCATGTCATATCATGTCATGTCATGTCATGTCATGTGTTATAATGACATACAGTCGTCGAGTATTGTCAGTACGGTCGACTATGACATGTACAGTCATAATATCTGTCATCCACTCACCATGAGTGACATCTGTCATCGAGAGGCCGAGTACGGCATCTCGATGATGAAGCAAGACAAGTTCTTGAAGAACAAACTGTTCTGAGAGGACGCGTCTTCGCTTCAAGCATGAATTGAACAACATGCGGGTATCAACAGGCTAATTCGATCAGCCCATACTGTTAGTGCACCCAATGTTCTCGGGTTCACAACCCGATGGTGGTAACGCCTATGAGGTGTGAGGACATTGAGGTATATGAGGAGCATTGCGCTCAAGCAGATGATTCTGGACACCAGAGACTGCACTCATACCCACCAAATACTTGTTGCGAGTTGCTACAGTTCAATAGCAGCCGCATAGTCTGAAAGGTTGAATAACAACCTTGACAATTGTCATATACGTTTAAAACGGGGGGACCCATATAGGCGGGAGCTAACATTGAATAGTTAGTAGCCCAGCCGACTTACCGTAATGGTCTGAAACTCCGTAATCCAAATTGCCTTGGGGTCCGCCTAAACCCTAAAATGTTTCGGCCCGATACCTCCATATTTAGGGTTTATACCATGGGGTTTCGCTATGAGGTACCCTCCCCCCTAAATGTATGATGAAACAAAAAATCGTGAAATTACACCCTGGCACGTAATAGGGTTTGGGGTGACTCCTGGGAAATTGTATCGTAGCCACGAGATGATATGCCCTGCATCAGTAGGGTTTAAGCACCATACATTTGCGTAAACACATCATTTGGCTAATAGATAGCGATAGATATGCTCTCAGCGTCGAAGGCAAAAATCAATATGCATGCCTCATACCGTCGGACCGTGGCACATTATTACCACTACACCACGCGCAACTTTATCCCATGCATACCAACCTAGCATGCACTTATCCAACAATGTATACCGTGGTTATCGTGAACATGATGAAAGCTACTTGTCACATCGTGCCCGGAGGCGGTGTGGATATTGTCTGGTTGTGTTTATGCCACGAGATGAATACCCGCAACCCCGCATCAATACGCATATCGATACGATAAGACCTCTATCGATCCCCCGATTGTCTTCAATGTTTTTTTCGATCATCGATATCCAGTTTCTTGTTGGATAATCGATCGATGATGATTTTCCCGCTTGTTAGGCGATGGATACCGATGTTTCATGCCACTTACTCCGTCAATATTTTTGTTTTTACGCTGTCGTCAATCGATTGATGCCGGTTTCTTACGGTTGGTGATCGATCAATTGTGATATTCCGACAAATCAACGACTTATCAAAATATCAGACCAACCAATACTGAACCTCGCGTACAAACATCCTCCCAAGTGCCGGTCAGGCGACGCACATATATTTACTTCATATGATATATGTTTGGTATTTTGGACTCTTGTGGAAACAACATTGACACATCGATACTTTAGGTACTTATATACCCACATGGTGTTGTTCATTAGTGTCGGGCTTTCTCATTCAATCCCCAGCATTCTAAGTTATCAGCATTGCATCCCCCCACAATGGTGATCGCGTTCACATCTTATCCCTGGACCAATTGTTTATCATAGGTGCTCCTATAGTACTCCTATTGCACTGAATGAGGTGTCACAGGATGCTCATGTAATGAAAAATATACACGATGCATCTACATATTGTACCGCAAGCAATTTGTGAAGAACACTTGAGTGTAGCAAGCTTAGAGTTATAGTTGTAGATCAGTCAACGTAGTGGGCAGAAACTACCACGTGCAGAATTTCATGCACAAGTAATCAGTTGCAAAACTTCTGGATTCGGTTATGCAAGTGCTTGCAAAAGTTACTGTAAGTCCTTTCTCCAGTTCAAATGCGAGTGATCTGTTGCATGATTAAACAGCCTTAACATCAAAACAAGTTTAGCAGGTAGTAATGTTAGGGCCTTGAGATCTTGTGTTACAAAGACTTACTGAGAATCTTTTTGGGGCTCTTCCATCTAGCCAATTTCCGTCTGCAACGTTAAGTTCAATGCCCGGCGGCTATCTGTCGCGAAGAATCGCAAAGTCTTTCACCACAAGCTTCACGCTTGATGATGACTGAATTGTAAGAAGGTGCTTTGGAGCACACCAGGGAAAGCTGTGAATCATGATTGGAAAATAATATTCAGACTGCATATTCCTTCGGCTTCCTATCCCTTAGCCAGTACATTTTGGATCGTCGGTTCTTTCGCCGTTCTAAAATCTTCATGTCCAAGAGATGAGGAGAGTATCTGCATGGACCCTCCTCACCTCACAACATAGCCATAAACACACGGCAACCACTACCAACCACTCCTAATAGATGCGTGAACACAAAGGATTTCACCAGCTCGTCAATCGCACTAGAAGGCGATGAATATTTCAAGAGATTGTCAAGCAGCGGCACAGGGCGGTCTCGTGAGTGCAAGAACCAGACGCGAGACGTCGGAATGGGAAAGGAGACGTACAGAGGGAAGGTGCGTTCTAACTGATCGCCATAGATGTGGTTCAGCAGAGAGAAAGACGACATCTGAAGATACAAATCCCTCCCAACATATGCGTCAAAAACATGATTCCAAATATTTCTTGTGCGCGCTAACAAACTCCAAGCCGTATTGACGTGTTGAGTTAATTCCTTTCGTTGTGCCATACCACCGCTGGTACTGAGTATCCCTCATTGTATTGCAAACACACTTCAAGGTCATCGAATGCACGTATCAGCGCAGTCAGAGTTGTCGCCTGCAGCGAGAGCTGGGAGGAGCTGGTGCACTTACGACGCCCCTATTCCGCCGGGCAATGCACACCCCCTTGAAGGAGGCCGGTCGATTTTGATTTTCAGGAACCATCTGCGGTCCCACGATCCAATATCCAGCGCAACTTAGTTATAGGAAGAATCAGCCTACTTGCATGTAAATCAAACGACTCGCGGAAAAGACAGAGGCCTTAGTACGACAGGCAAAGACCGTCACACAAGCCTGGAAAGTGCAAGAGCACCTAGAAGAGAAGTGCCCAAGTCTTCTGCACGGACTCGCTTTAAACAGGCATAGAAAAATCTGTAAGCGAGTCAAGAAAGTGGCGTCTTGAACGTCCCAAAGTGCCGGAGTGGAGAGGATCATATGATGGACAGCCTTGAGGATCCTTCCAATTCACAGAACTTCCAAGTTGAAATGCGGCCGACAGGAGACACCGTACTTTCTAGCAAAGCTGAAGATACTTACAAACTTTACTTCGATGACATCTCCCGCTCGGAATTCGGGAACCTTGAAGGGTCTGCTCTCACGTCGCTGAAGACACTCTTCGTATTCTAAGGTCTGCATGGCAAAGGCAACATAAATTTGAATAGTTGGTCAAGCTAAGAGAGAAACAATTCCGCACAGACTTGCGACAGGCCTGCGTAATACTGACATAGGGTGAAGAGTGAAAAACGACTCAAAGGCGTGCTGATCTTTCCAGTTTGGCAAACCCCTAACCTCGGAGCAACGGATCATCCCATTGCTTTCTGAAGCATCTAGTGAACGAATAGCGGACAGCAGCTCGCTTTCGCAGAAACGTACACGAAAGGTCGCTCGGCCAACATACACACGCAAATCCTTAGGTGCAACAAAGTAGCCTTATTAACGTCTTGGACTTTGGCCATGACGCACATCGAAGACTGATAAAGCGAGGTTGTCAGCTAAAGCTCTAGTTAAGACTGATCATGCACTGCTGCACCAACGGCTGCGTCAATAAAGCATAGGGCGGATGCTCGTTATCCCAGATCCAGCATGCTGGGAAGCGTTAGATTCAAGCAGTACCTTCAACATAAACCTGCAACGCTTGCGGTACACTTTGCGCTTCACTAATTGACTAGTAGGTGTAAACGCCGGAGCACCTCCGCCAGCGCAGCCATATCCGGGTACACTTTTCATCGATGCCTGTTGTGACGAAGCGCAGGCCGCTGAATCGACAAAATGCAGTACAAGATTTACTTACACGACAGTCTTACAGTTCAACACTGAGATGAATGGCTAGTTCGCCAAGGCTGCTACGAGACACAAGCAGCATCATTTCTATCACATCTTTGAGAAAAAAGGCTAGAAGAACGCACCGGTCTTGGAGGAGGAGGAGTGTCATCGCGAGGTTCCGGGCCTCTCATATTGAGTGTCGCAGAAGTGTGAAACTGGCAATGGCACTAAGAAAAATATTCAGGCTTTTAAATATCTTGCGAGATCATAAAAATCAACTCCTCGAAAGATCGCCTGAAGTAAGAACCAGACACATCTTTAGAGGAAATGCTATCGACAGATTTTGCTGTTGTTATCACCTTTGAGAAACCAACTTGGAGAAGGCCCTTTTGAATAGAGGGGCATAACGTGCTAGGGATCTCCAGATTTTTGTTGGCCTGCATGACAAGAATTCTCAGTGCCCGCCGTTGCAGTACAGAATCACTGCGAAAGAGCGTACCCTAAAAGCAGCCGTCCACATCCCATTCGAAGAGCTAGGCTTCACGACTGAAGGAATGGCACACGGCGTTGCTACGGGTAGCGGATTCCCGACTGCTGCCGCCAGAACTTCCTTCTGAACACATAAACCCGCACGCAAATATCCGGCTTGAGTTGACAGGTGGGTGGCGAGGCAGAGACTCTCCTAGTTTAAAGGAAACTCAAAAGAACAGCATCAAGAACTTCCTGTCAAAACAGGCCCTGCGATAACGGCTTGCACGCTGCGAGTCTTGGATAAGCGCCAGACAACTTCCAGCCAATAAACGTGAACACGAAGCGCCCAGGATATTCGAAGTCAAGCCGAATTTTGTAGGTTAGAGCTATGCGACACAGTAGAAAGTTAAAGAGTATCAGCAACACCTTCAAAACATTTCCACGACAAGCACGTGAGAAGGCATCCCGCAGACGCAGCATATTTCCCCACTTTGGAATGCCTGCGGGGGGAAGCTATCGTTTGCGGATGCTGCAGGAGTCGTGCGGAGAGCTTGAACCCGATGAAAAACATCAGAAGCGCAAGCGCAGTGGGCACTGTACTGTACTGTTTAGTTTGGCTATCATTAGAGAGGTTCCGCAAGCCGAATTCGGTCAAAAAACGGGTGACGTGGACAATTTCACCAGACACGTCGGACGTTGGCGTAATTTTGCTCCGAATTATGGAAAGATTCTTACGCGTGAAATGAAAATTAACACTGAGGGCTCCGTTTTTTCTTAACACTGTAAATCGTCCGAATTCGGGAAATCGCTCCCGAATTCGGATGAAAATTGTTTATATAAATTGAAAATCACGCGTGCGCTTCATGCATGTGACGGATTTTGGCTCCCAAAAGATGCTCTTTTGTTTGTATGTGGTGTGCACATGCTACTGCAGTGCAGTCAAAAGACTGCGGAGAATTGACCGTCGCTGCCATTTACAACATTCGATATCGCGAGAGCATTCGAAATCTTTGCGACTGCGGACTGTTTCACACGAAAAATGGATTTCGCGTTTTTTGCGAGACTGAAAGATTCCCTGGCGTCATTTTGGAATTACGCCAGGACCCAAGAAGTGACTCGACACAAAATCCGACGTGGCACCGGGATTTGGTCCCGAATTATGAAAAGATGCCTTTTTGCGGAACCTCTCTATTGGCTATCATTGACTAACTTTGGCTATCCGATTTGAAATTATGACAGCCCTGTCATCGGGGGTCTGCGGGGGTCTGAGGGGGGTGTCTAGGGGTCACAAAAATTAAATTTTGCCGATTTCATCGCCGGTGGGGGTCCCCTTTGTCGACCCCCCCAATTTTCAGTAGGTTTAGGGATTAGGTTCGAGAAATTACGTGAGAATTACGTCAGAAATCGTAATTTAGTTCAAATGCGTATTTAATAAAATAGGGTATTGGGTAGCTAGTAATGGGCATTTGAAAAAAACATTTTCTAAATCATAAAACTTATTATACAAAAATACTTTTCTTCCTTTGATACACTTTTATAAACAACCCATTACCCTACTACCACTTACTTTTTATATAGATAAATATATATATAAAGTTAACCCCTAAACGGCGTGGGGTATGTGGGGGTGTCTAGGGGTCACAAAAATCAAAATTTGCCGATTTAATCGACGATGGGGGGTCCCCTACGTTGACCCCCCAAAATTTCAGCAGGTCAAGGGTTTGGGGTTTGGGTTCTAAGACATTACGTGAGAATTACGTCATAAATCGCGGAAATAGCATCGTCTCGGTCATCTCGGTAAAAATGCGTATTTAATAAACGAATAGGGTATTGGGTAGCTAGTAATGGGCATTTGAAAAAACATTTTCTAAATCATAAAACATATTATACAAAAACACTTTTCTTCCTTTGATATACTTTTATAAACAACCCATTACTACGTACTCATTACCTTTTATTTAAATAAATTTATGTTAATTTATGTCATTCTCTCACATTCTCTCACATTCTCTCACATTCTCTCATATCCTTTTTTTAGCTTTAAGACGAGCTCTTCAATGAGCATAACTTGAAACAAAACAAGTATGGAATCCGAGCGAGACATTGAAAATAAATATGCAAAACAATTGTATGTTTGGCAAAGAGGCATTTTGGGCTTAAAAGGAGGTATAAAACCACCGAACGAAGTAATAGAGTATTTGAATAAAGAAATTCCCGATTGGCAAGAACAAGATTATGGTTTTGAAAATGAAAAAAGAGTGTGTGCCAATCATTGTAGCAATGTCAATGTTAACCCCTTAGTTACGGTTGGAATTTTTTGCAAAAATATGTGGTTTGGGGACAATTCAAAGTATTGCGTGATCATGGCCGCATGCACGCATACGACATCATGTATGTTATAGGAGACCATCAAATAAGCCACAACGAATCATGGTATAGCTATATCTATCGTATATCTCGAGATATATGGATTATCCAACCAAAATTTTGAGTATTTTGAGCATAGAAATTACGCATACGTCTTGTGTACGATGCGTGACTGCAGTCTTATTGACCTGTATCATGGTAAATTATCGCGGAAATTAACATGTTAGACTATCCCTAATCCATAGTACGCATTAATACCGCCCAATGTGCCAAAAAATACCAAAAATGGCAAAAAAAAAACACCGTAAAAACACTTGGATTCAAATGTTTTCCTCACCTAAGAAATGTTTTCCATACTTAAGCTAAAACTCAGGTGATTTTGCTCATAAAATGAGACTATGTGGTGATATAATACCCCATGTTGCATGCGAGACTGGCGTTGGGATCCATTTCTATCGTATATTTCCACATGGCCACGTATATGCTTACCGATACGGGATGTTTATGGCTTGGTTAGCTACTTTTCAAAGCCAAATTTAAGCGCAAAATGACACAAATAGACAAATTTGGGTTTGGAAATACTAACACGTGAGAGATATATCGCACTAGTATATGTGCTATACTATTGGTTAACCTGTAGCCATGTATCATGAGTGCACCCACAAACCTTACAATATTCGATGCGCCAACCGCGCATATGCAGTTTCATGGTAAGCCACGCTCTCATTTTCCAGGCCTTGTTGAGAATTCTCAACGTGTCGCAGCTAAGGGGTTAAAGTTAAATGTTGTGCAAAATGCAAAAAGATATATTATTGTTCGAGAGAGTGTCAAAAAATGGATTATAAAAGACACAAGTTAGAGTGTAACTAAATTGAAAGTACACATTTGTTGCCAATTCCGATTCATTGACCAATTCTCTTTGGCATTTCCAACACGGAGTTTCAATATATTTGCAACGATTCATTCGAATGCCACCGAAGATTGCCGCGATTATCATTACTAACACATTTCCGAACGCTTAAATCGCAAGACTTATTGAAAATATCCATATATCTTATAAGCTAGATATGTTTTGAACGCTTTCTATACAAGATACAAGGGTTTATGATATAATGCATTTTTCTTCAAGCTTTTAGCCTTCTTTTGCTTATTCTTACACGAGCATTTCATTCTATAGTATATGTCTATATTATATTATACTAGATTATTTTTTCCTCGTATTCTATTTGAAATTTGTTTTTGTTTTCTCAAATAACTTCGTGACTCGAGGGAATATATTGTCTTCGCAATCGCTCGTGATTGTCCATCCGGCAACAAATTATATTGTGCTGGAATTGACACTACGACTAGTTCGTACAGTCTAGTGTCATTCCTGTATGTCATCTTCGGTGGTCAGCCTGTGTCACTCATCTCGGGTATATATCGTTTGTATATCCGAGTTTAGTGATCCGTTTGTTCCGTCGGCTCTCGGGTCCCCACTGCCTGAGTTGCTGTTTCCAGCAGGTTATGGTCCTTCTCACGCTTGCGTGAACTGAATTTTAGTGTAGAATTTTATTTTATTTCCGCCCTATCTTTCGGTTAAGCGTCTCCACACCTTGTGGGACGCTTTAGAACAGATTCTGCGTATTTTCTGGAGACGACTGCTTACGGCTTTGGGCGATTACGACGGGGTGGACTCCTACGATTTTTGTTTCGTTGTTTCATTGTTAGATCTCGTTTTCTTTGATGGATTCACAGCAGTTTTCTTCGAGTGAGGAGCTTCTTGCTCTTTTGGCGACTATTGATAGTTTACAGGAGAGGGTCTCAACCCTCAAACGCTCGCAACTGTTGTCATTGTGTGCCTCCATGGGGCGCGCTCTATCACATTTTCGGAGTTCAGATTTTTCGGCAGTTTCCTCAGCGGATTCTTCACCAATTTCTCTGCAGATTATTGTTTCAGAGACTGGCACACCGGTTGGTGGTGTCCAGGGCGTTGAGCTTGCAACCGTAGATTCCGAGAATTCTAGACCTTCACTTTGTGAGAAAGGCGTTGGCGATGGCGATGCAGTTTTGGGCGTCCGATCAATTTCTACTCAAGTTTCCACCACTAGACCCTTGCCTAGTGCCACTAGGGCAAGCGAGATGGTGCCACAGGCCCCTCCTGTGGTAACCGAAGTTCACTATGTCCATGCACCTCCCATTGTGCCTCCCTATATGGGCTCTGGGGTTATTCGCAGTTATGAGGAGTATTTAAGTAGTGAAGAAGAAGATGAATCGGAGTATCCACTTGGGTACTTCGATGATTCCAACGACAGCTGTGAGGAAGTAGAGGAGGAGCAAGATGGCCACTTGGCCGCTCCGCATTTTTCGTCCGATCGATTGGAACAGGATGAAACCCTGGACACAGGTTTCCAGGGCGACTCTTATGGCGGAGTTTTGGAGCCCCCACTTGGGGAGGAATTTTTACCGCAAAGCGAGTTTCATGTAGACGCAGTTTCTTTTGAAGATGAGTCTACTGCGGACGATGAGATCGAGTACACCGCAGAGGAGTGGGCTGCCTGGGAGGCAGGAGCCCACGATTCCGATGGAACTGGTGGTGCAGTATTTTATGATGAAGATTCTTATTATGAGGATGATGCTAGTTACGATTCTAGTGATGGCTACTATTAGTTCTTTATACAGACAGGCGGTGTTCCTTTCGGCATTTCTCCACCACTTGCTGTAGTTTTGGGCAGAGGATGTTGTTGAAATTCCCACCACTGGCGGGCAGCTTTACCGATTTAGACGAACATTTTTTTTTATGGCAAGAGACCTTACAGTTCGCAGAGATATCACAGCTAAACCGACAGGCGGAATTCTTTTAGCATTCTCCATCACATGCAGACAGGCGAGATTTGTGGGAACACCCACCACTAGCTGGCAGAGCATTAATCTTAGCAGACCGGAATGGTCCTAGCAAATTTCCTAGGCTTAGCAGTATTATTTTGCTAGCCTGTACATTCATCTTGCCACCTGTGACTTTGACTAGCTCCCTAGAGTTAACATCCTGACATTTATCTGTAAACTCTAGTAGCTAGGGTGGTGAGTGTCACTAGCTGGTCCACCTCAGATGAGGTGGTGTGCTGGAATTGACACTACGACTAGTTCGTACAGTCTAGTGTCATTCCTGTATGTCATCTTCGGTGGTCAGCCTGTGTCACTCATCTCGGGTATATATCGTTTGTATATCCGAGTTTAGTGATCCGTTGTTTCACCGTCGGCAGCGGGTCCCCACTGCCTGAGCTGCTGTTTCCAGCATATTGTGGTCGTATAGGTGCTTTTATGTTGTTTATGCTAGGCAATTTTAGTTGAGATGGAGACTTGTTGACAGTTTTAGTAGTTTTCCCTTTTTGATACTCATTTGCACACGAGCTAAGTTTCGCTATCCATTCCTTTCTGGTGCCCATTTTAATGTTATATAATATGTTATGCTATATATTAATAATACAAATCATATGCTACGTTCAACTTTAAGTAAACGTAAAAACGCGGCTTTATGTAGGCAAATGGAAGCAAATGCTCTTGGAATAACACCTATAAGTCATGAAAAATTGCTAAAACAAACACAAAGGTTTGCACAAAAATCTGGCGGATATGCACCTTCGGTCCCGAATTTCGATGACGGAATACTAATCGACGGCAAACCGATTATAGATTATACCGAACCCAAGTTCAACCCGCTATTAGAAAACAATAAACATTTTGTGTTAAATAAGATTTGTCGGGAGGTAGGTGACAAGTAGATGGCTCAAGTCCACAATTGGTCTAGATATAACCCCATTCAAATGGTGGCCAATTGAAAGGTAATTAGTAAATGCTCAAAGTAACTAAATCTCTCAAGTCCGATCATGTGGAACCGGAGAGAATCAGCTACCCGTTACGGCCCCTCTGCCATTGAGGCCATGGGGCTCGTAAAAGAAAAGGACGGCCCTGAGGAAACAACTAAACTAGCACCACAATTCGACATGAATGATGAAGAAGACAAATTAATACGTGAAACTAGTGACACTGCTGACAAAGACCCCGCCCATGATACCAACGATCTTCCGGATATTCTGTTACAGACACCCCCGCCCATATTAAACGAACTTAACCATCTAAAAGAAGTAGTACTCCAGAGACCAACGCTTGTGATACATAAGGCAGACCCAACCTTCGAATATGCCCACGCATACAATGATTGCTTTTTTTACGAAAAATGCTTCCCAAACTTATTTCCGTATGGGTGCGGCGGTCCTAGCGACACACACGGTTTAGACAATAATGATTTTGTCAGATTGACTTTAGAGAGAGGTGGTGACAGAAGATTCCA
This sequence comes from Cymbomonas tetramitiformis, assembly GCA_001247695.2. Taxonomy (NCBI): domain Eukaryota; kingdom Viridiplantae; phylum Chlorophyta; class Pyramimonadophyceae; order Pyramimonadales; family Pyramimonadaceae; genus Cymbomonas; species Cymbomonas tetramitiformis. Next base: position 23,131 of record LGRX02025851.1, on the reverse strand, counting down.
GAAAAGCGCCAACTATATATTTTGCTTCTACACATATGTTATGCGTAGAAAGATAGGTGGAGTGACAACCACAGCATCAAACACACATCTAGATACAGACTTGCCTAACCCTACAGACGGAGAAAATATATCAGTAGATGATATCATAGGCGCTCTCAATACACTTAGGACAGAGTCTGATACTTCACGGGAGGGTACTTCTAAAAAGAATGTATTTCAACAACATTTAGACCGTGTTCTAAATCGGTTAGTTGCATATGGTCGGTCATTGCCGGGCACATCAATATTTTATTAAACATGAAAGGCGCAAACTGTGAGAACAAACACGCAGTCAAGCACTACAAGTCAAGTGCAACACTCACATATGTCAACCGTGAAACTGTGAAGCTATACACAAGATAATACGAAGTGTTATAGCTTCCGCCGAAAGAATGTGATGACAGCCCCTAAGGTGTCAGATGTGAAATGACAGATGCTATGAACTGTCTGACTACCGAAGTCGATATCGGAGATGGCGCTGATGACAGTGAAGAAGTCATAGTAGTCGAACCGTATCGGTGATGACACAGATGATGATGACACTGTCGGCGTGCCAAATCCAGCACACCACCTCGAGTGAGGTGGGCAGACCAGAATGAATACACTCATACCAATCTCCAGTCCAGACCAGAAGAAACCACAATCATGCCTGCCAGGGCTGAAAACCCCAAAAAGCTGGACAAAGTCCACACGGTCCTGGCAGGCCTATCAGCTCCCTGTCTCTAGTGCCAATCCTCCACCGGGGGAATAGAGTGCTGCTGTGCCCTGAAGGTCCGCACACCGCGGTGTCATGCAGCCGGATGCTTCGTCAGGGATATGACAAGGAGTACCCGAAGGCAGGTCCAGGTCACCCCGTCACCGTCAGACTTACAGACAAAGGAAGATGTAGGGAGGGTCACAGCGGGTGGAGGCAGAGGCTCTCACGTACGAGACAGGTGCCGGTCACGGTTCCCCGAAGGGTACATAAGGTCGTAGGAGTCAAGGTACGGCATGCAACATTCACATAACAGGTCTTGTGCATGCTTGCTAAACCTCTAGGCTAACTGTCATTCTATCGGTTGGATGTTTTCTGCATATATTCTCAAACCCAAATCATAAAGTACCTGCAACAAAGTACCTGCAAAGCACACTCAGAAACAAAACCCAAAACAGGACAAATCAGAGGGTACTCACAGTCAGATCATGCTGCTGCTTTCTGAGTAGGCCTCCATGTCGAAAATCCAAAAGATCTGGCAGCCTGAATCACTGCCTTTTGCATATCCATGTAGCTGTCAAAGAGCATGTTGAAGTAGGGCACGGTGTTCTTGGTGGGAGGAACTGGCTTGGTGTAGGGGTCAGCCAAGTTCTTCTCCGAAGGCACCCTCCAGCATATGATCCAGCCCAGTCTGACAAAGTCTCTGAGCATATGGAATCTGACCAGAACATGCTTGATCTTCTGGGACAGTGGGATATTTTCAGCAATAGACCTGCATGCATCATTATCCAGGAGAAGAGGAACCGGAAGCTCCAATCTGGGGCAGGTTGCTGAAGCTGGAAGGTATTCTGTGCTTCTCATATTCTGATAGTCCACTGGCCTGCGGTCTGAATCTGAATAAATCTCGAGCTCATCTGTCACGGACTTGCCATCAGGCCTGACACCACCGACTCCTGTACCCGTAGGTGTAGTGTAATCCAGGAGTTTAGTCAGGAGAGTCCCCGGCTGTAATCCAGGGTAGCTGAATGCAATGTCAGTGGCGACCCTCTCGGCCTCAGTGATCTCAGAATCAAGTCCAGTAGTAGAGGGTGGCTGTCCCTGAATAGGGTGTTGTATATAGCCGAATATTTCTGTCAGCATAAACATGAGAGACACCACCCGCTGAGCTGCAGTAGATGCTGCAACATATTCTGAACCCGTAGAAGATGTTTCTGTGATTGTCTGTCTGACTGTACCGTACTGTAGAATCATACCACAGAAGAATATCACCATGCCAGAGTATGATCTGGCTGAGTTTTCCAGGTCTCTGGCAAGGTCAGCATCGGAGTACACAAACAGTGTGAGCACCCGTGCTGGCCTCTCAGGGTAATAGAAGGCCATTCTGTAGTGTGCTGTGCAGTCCAGATACTGTGCAATTCTGATAAGGGCCTTCATTGAGTCCTCTGAGGGACAGGCCACAAACTGTGACAGGTAGATAACTGCATAGTAGATATCTGGCCGTGACGTCCTGCTGTGCCAGAGCAGGGACCCAAGGATAGACCGGTAGGGTTTTACCAGAGTGAGATCAGGGTCTACTGGTTTTGATATCACCAGTTTAGAGTCCATAGGTGTACGGAAGGGTCTCTCGGGTATGTTGTTAGTTGTCATAAGGTCTTTAATCTGTCGAGACTGATTGAGGTACACCCCCTGGTCATCATGTTGTATTGTCATCTGAAGGATAGAGGATATAGGACCCAGGTGTTTGGCCTTAAAAGTTGCTCTGAAAGCGGTCCAGAAGGCCCTCTCAAGAGCCGTGGAACAGGCCATACCAAAGTCATCCACATATACCACACACATAGCCTTAACCGTAGGCGTGTAGATGTAATAGATACAGGCATCATGTGTAGACTGTCTGAATGATTGTCCCATGTATTTGAAACTGAGCATAAACTGTTTAACCATCCTCTGCCATGATGCGCCGGCAATCTTGAGGCCGTACAGCGCATATGAGAGCAGGGCATAGCTGTAGCCCTTAAAGGTATAGCCAGAGGGAAACTGAATCCACACGGGGAACTCAAGCTTAGATTGCATAAAGGCCTGAGACACATCCACATGTGACACCACCAGCTGGAATAGAGCTGCAAATATGAATAGCAGTCTGAAAGCTGATATCTCTGGGGTAGCTGAAGAGGTCTCCCACGGAAGATAGCCTGTAGTTCTGCTGCCGTCACCAGCCATACGGGCTTTAAATATCTGATAGGGCTTGCCTGCACCAGTAGGGTCAGGTTTGAATGGCATAGACAGTACAAATAGTGTAGTAAGGTACTGTGCATTAGCCGGAGGTGTCCCCAGCTTGAGCTTTTCCTGATTAACCATATCACCAACCTCCTGATCCATAGCTTTCAGCCAGTCTTCAGACTGTGGTGAGGATAGGGCCTGTCTGACACCGTGAGGTAGCTTAATCTCTGGTGCCGAGACCTCAAGCATATGTGTAATAGTAGAGGTAGGAGCATCAGAGAGAAACTGCTCCATGCTGCTGAAACTGCCAAACATGTACTCTGCTCTGAGGTCACTGCTGAGGGTGTCAGAGAAGGGCAGGTAAGCTGCTGAGTGTGTGGACGGAAAGATAATCAGGTTGGCTGGTAGATCAATGTGCCAGCCAGCCGGCTCGTCGGTGCAGGGTTCCAGGATGACACCGTAGGGCCTCCTGTCGCCTCTGTGGGTGGAGATGAGAATAGCACTGTAGATAGGTGCTCTGATTGTCTGACGAGCCTTCACAATAGTCCAGATAGGATAGTGTTCATTGATGCCATTTAGCTTTCTGTAGCAGTCCAGATAGTGTAGAAGGTCCCGGTAGTGCCGACCATCTGATGTTCGTAATACATATCTGACCGCCATAGTCCAGGTAACTGTGCCATCTGTCTGAATAAGCTGAACACATGCGTGTGACTCCTCTCCGTCAAAGAAAGAGCCAATACCATGAACCCTCGAGCCTGCTGTGTCAAAGCTGTCACTGAATGGCTGTGGTCTGTCATAGGATGCATCAAACTCCCGCTCTGCCTGATGTGGGTCTGGAAAGGAGCCCAATATCTCTCCCATGTCCTGATGATTATGAATCCAGTGAGGCTTACCAACATAGTGTATCATATTAGTCTCAGTATCCAGTATTTTATATGCCAGGGAGCTGACTGATACACCGACAAGACGGCCCGACCAGGCCGCCCGCTGGGACTTCCTAGACATGCCAGGCTGTCTGGAGTTCCTCTGTTGCTGAGACATAATGACATAGCAATTCTGGCCGAAGGCCTTCAGTTTTGCATAGCCATAGTGATAGCCTCTGATCTGATGAAATGGTGTTGTAGAGATGTTCTTGTGAGTAGAGATATTCCATATGAAGCCAGCATGGGTGGCAGCTAGAGGCCAGTAGTCCTCGGGCATGCCAGCCGCCAGAAGTAATGCCTTAGCCATGTCTGATATCTTGCCAATGGCATTTTCTGCATGAGGGTTGTCTGTATGTACTGTAGGAGATGACTTCTGGTGTAATATACGGTGTTTTTGATAGAAAGCCACACACTGGGGGTCACCCATCTCCGGAGCACAGTCTGTACGGAGTGTTATGGACTGTGGTGCATATCCCATAGCATGTAAGCTGCCGTAGAAGTGAACCAGACAGGTGTAGTATTCTGATTTCTGGACGAAGGTGTACACAAATATGAATCTGCTGACATAGTCAATGAACTGGCATCGGTACAGGTGGCCATTGTAGCCAGCTGGGGTAATAGGTCCTGTCAAGTCAGCAGCCCACTTCTGGCCGGGCTGTATGGCCACTGATCTCAACTGGTCATGGTGTCCACAGGGCTTCTGCTTCAGCTTACTGGTACAGCATACTGCACAGAACTGAGAGCAGGTCGGCATAGCTGCTATAGCTCGCCTAGACAGCAGAGGCAGACCGAGCTGGATACCGGGCAGGTCGTAGAGCTTAAGCAGACTGGCTGTAGAGCCGTGACCCATGACTGCATGGAACTCCACAAAGGGACTGACCCGAACAGGTGTGTTTCTGTTCCTGAACAGGATACAGATCTCAAAGGGAGTGCCATCAATGAATACTCTGTCAGGTCCGCCATCTGAGCCAGCCGGTGTCAGTGGGTGACTGGAAGCATATGTGTGCTTCCGAGAGAAGCTGAATATCCTCTTACTGCCTTTAGGATAGATGTGTAGTACCTCCATAGTACAAGTCTTGTGCCATAACTGGTGTTGTGGCATATACGGGACAATCCAGAAGTAGGTGGTATTATGCGGGTCAAGGAGAAAGTCATGGTTGCCCTTAGTCAGCATTCTGTCAATCATACTGATACTGAAGGGAATGTTGCCATAGAAGAACTGACCCGTCCACTGTTTGGTGTGACAATCATCTGAGATAGACCAGTGCTCAAGAGCCGGATGATTGTTACCCTCTCCAACAGGCAGAGAGTCCCCATACATAGATACATCAAAAGCCGGAGTACCAAGTTTAGCTGTAGCTGTAGGAGAGCCGTGAGTAGTAGCCCATTTAGTGTACTCGCTATTACTCCACTGCCAGTCTGATGAGTCACCTGTGCGGGTCCTGACAGCTGCTGAGCCGAAGTGGTGAGAGTGCGGGCGCTGCGGCTCATCCCAGAGGTAATCCACCTGATTGTCTGTGATACGATATGTTCTGCCTGAGTCCAGGTGGGTATAGGTCATGGTAATGAAGTCTGGGGAACTGAAGCCATGCCGGAGCATAACCCAGGTAGATAGGAGTGTCCTGGCGCCTTCCTTGAAGTGGCAGCCAGGTATAGTGTACTCGTCTATCTCCCCTGACAGTATCTCGCGGCCATAGAGGTGTAGTGTACAGGTCCCGTCAGTTCGGGATACGGGACCTGTCATCACCGTAGAGAAGCCAATAGTGGCGGAGGTGTCTAGAGCCGAGATCCTGGATTGGTGCCTGTGATATTCCCAGTGGCACCAGAGTCTACCACAATGCCATCGCCGTCCCGTGATAGTGTATAGGCCGAGACAACAGGGCTACAGGTGAACACTAGCCCAGGTGGTGGTGTGCCGTGTGCCGTCCAAGTGAAGCCGAGCCACCAAGACATGTGCACCACGGCACCACCGACAGTGATCATGAGGTGTGCCAGGTGTGAGGTGGTCTCGAGGACACTGCCAGTCTGCTGCCAAGCCACGGGGCCAACACCACCGACACCTCTGTCCACTGTACTGTCGCCTGATATTGACTGGAAGTCCATGAAGAATAGGAATAGGCACTGAATGATAATAGCCAGAAAGGTTGCCAAGGCTAGAGCCGTGAGGTGTCGGGACCGCCTGCGGCGGTCCTCACTGTCTGCTGTTATAGTTGACCGGAACAGTTGTATTTGTGAGGCGGCATCGGGCGGCATACCCGAGCTGGTGAACTGGCCGTGGTCACTGTGAGAGTCTCCTGTGCCAGATCCAGAGGAGGAGTGTCCAGTCCCAGAATCTGACCATTCTCAATCACAAGAACCACTGTTCCCATTGTTACTAGCCCAAGTGCCACCATCAGAGCCCCAGTCATACAGTATCCCCGTCCCCGTCCCCTGGGCCCCTCCCCGTGGGCCCCCAGGTGACAGCAGTCTCAATCTGTCCGAGGCATCCTCCTGTCCCTGAAGCAAGTCTACATCTGCCATGGCACAGCCCAGGAAGCCGAGGACAACAAGCGTGGAGACGAGAGCATGTCTGTAGAATGGCACACCACCCCTACCTACACCCCTACGCAGGGTAGGTCCAGTGACGGAGGGTGGAGGGTCATAGTGCTGTCCTTCCCCTGAGCCACGGGGCTCAGGGCCGTCGGTCTCGTCCGAGGCCTCGACCACGGACCCCGCAGGCACCCCGTGCCCGCTGGCAGGGGGGTCCGTGGCCGTGGCATATAGTCCCGCTCCTGCAGTGACAAAGCACGGGCCAGGGCCGGGAGGGAAGGGCATCACCGGAGGCGGTACTCGTGGAACCCTCGGTGTCGTTGCGGCCGAAGCCGGCAGGGTGTCGTGCCACTGGGTGGGCTGGGTGTGATCCTCACACCACAGCCTGTCCCAGTGGTCCTGCTCCCTGTCGGTGAGGCCGGGAGGAGTAGCCACCTTAACCCGTGAGGGAAGGGACAGTCGCAGCTCCACGGGAGGGCCGGGCTCCGGTCCAGTTACAGACTCCAGCTGTGAACTCCAAGACCTCGGCCCCCAAGCCCCCCCTTCCTCCCGGGTCTCACTGTGATGTTGTTCGGTCATTGACTGAAACCGAAGGTCACCTGCCAACACCATGTCAGCGAACAACCCGGAGCTAGGCTCCAGGGGTGCCTCGTGTGCGAAGAGCGCTGACACGGGGTGCAAACAGGTGTCTCCATGCTCGGCATCGTCCGGTGTGTCACCCGATACAGCCGCGGCATGATCCAATGTCTGAGCGGCCCCGTATAACATCACACCTGCGTCGAGATGTGATCGGATAGACGCAGGCTGTGGGTCACACGGTGAGCATGCGATGCTCGGGTCCGCACGGTAGAACGACGAAGAATCAAGCGGTGCCACGGCAGGTGCAGAGTCCATGCGGGCAACGACCGGTGGGGTGTGCGTGGTGTCACGATCGACACCACCCACCCCGAAGCCGTAGAAATGAACTCTCCCTAGAGAAAGGGAAGAGTACGGCTCCTGAAGATCTTGTTCATTGTAGTCCGCTTCCTCCCCTGCAAAGCAAAAGGCCTCGAATTTTGCGGAGGCTTTTCTCTGAAGCCGATCCCACTCCTCATGTTGTTCCTGAGTGTAGGAGTCAGTCTCCCAAGCATCCCACTCAGAGTCAGTCCACTCCTGTGGTGCCCAAGCGGGTGCATGAGAGTCCTCATCCCCCTGGGTGAGGTAGGCGGCAAAGGACAGGGATCCGTCGTCAGGGTACGTGCACACCGACTCCGAAGAGTCACAAATGTCTGGTGTGCCGTGTTCCCAACAGACTGCCTGAAAGGCCTCCTCCGAATGCTCATAAGCTGCCTGAAAGCGAGCTGTCAGAACATCCGTGAAGGCCCCTTCGGCTAGAGCCTCGGGGTCAAGCCGCATGGAGTGTGCCGCCAGGTGCTGCATGTGTGTACGGTCTGCCTGGCGGTGCCTCCCACCACAGGACCAACAGTTGCCCATGAACTGCTTGGAACCCGGGTGGAAGGTGACTCGGGTCTTCTGCGATTTTCCCTTGCCCTTCTTGCCTTTGCCTTTGCCTTTGCCTTTGCCTTTGCCTTTCCTGCTGATTCCCTGTGGCCAATTCCCCCCCTTCGGCAAGGGGGAGGCAGCGAATCGGAAACTCTTCCCCTTCCCCTTAAAGGGGTGGGAAGACCGAGAAGGATAGTATACATCTCGCGGGCGGGGAGGGCGCAGGTCAGGGGCTCCCCTGGAATCCAGACCGCCACGTTCACCGTGGCGGTGTCCTGCATCATTATAGAAAGCGCTAGTCAGTTGCTTCGTTTTCCCTAGTGTGTTGTAGACTCGCTGAATCGCGAGTCCACAGCTCACCAGGGTCAGCTCAGCTTGTGTTTTGACCTTCTCAATCGCATAGTCCTCGTGCACCTGTTTGTAGGTGACGGGACAAGTGCGACGAAGAAACAGACGGACCGCATCTTCCCTCGAGATGTCGAGGCTAGAGTGTTGCCCCAAGTCAGTCGAAGCGTTACTGACTGCGTCAGTGAACGCTTTGATGAACTGCTTGGGGTTTACACCTGCCGGGACCTCTACTGTGGGTGTGAAAATGAAGTCTGTCTTGTCAAAGTCTTCAAGGTCGGGCATTACGTCCCTGACTAAGGCGGTAAGAATTACTTTGCCGTCGTCAGGGAAGTAACGGTGAGCTTCCCGCACTGAAGCGAGCGCTGGCCCGCCACAGAGATACTCCAATAACTCCTTTAGGAGTTTGTTTGGAGTTGGCATCACTGTGGCGGTCGCGTCGGACAGCCGGAAAGCATGTGCGAAGAGGGGGTTAAACCGCGTGAGACGAGAGGTTAGCTCCTCAACGAGGGAGTCAAGTAGTGAACGAGCATTCGACTCGTCACCACAAAACCTCCACTCGTCAATGGCATCCCCCTTGCCACACAGCTTCGATTTAATTCCCCTCACAAGTGCTTCAATCTTCTGGTGGTCATCCAGAAAAGCTGCGGAATCGGAATCAAACTTCTTTTCAGCCGCTGATTGTTGCGAAAGCGCAGCCACTGGTGTGGCCACCAGTTGGTCGAATTGTAATTGCCTCTTTGAGGCACCAGCCGGATGTGCTCTTAACCTCGCTGGTGCCATCAACTGGTACGGTGTAGAGGCCATGGTGAAATTTACAGTCGCGGTGTTCGAACGTTAGTCTAGAAAATCCAATAAATCAAAATGTTCGGTGATCAAGGTTCTAAAAATTGTACTAAAAAGATCTCAGCAAGAGAAAACAAATTTACACTTGAACAATCTATAAAAAATAAGGGCAGGGGCTCAAAATGCGGGTTCAAAGGTTCAAATTTTACAGCCGCGGAGAGGGTAGGGTAAGAGAGGGTGGCGATCGTGTCGTGAGGCTTGGTGATGACGCGCGTACTGCTTCGGAGGCTGCGGCTAGCTAGACCGGTCCGCCTGAGCCCTAGGCAATTGTGCTCACGAACGGAAATTCATCCTCTCTCTCACTCTACCCCTTCCGTGACTAGTGCGTTTAGAACCTCATGCCCGGATCTCAGCCCCAAGCCCCTATAAGAGCTTTAGCCAGCCATAATTGGCGGTTCTAACAAACCACCTTAGGCCGGTGGTGGGCGCAAACCCGTGAGAACAAACACGCAGTCAAGCACTACAAGTCAAGTGCAACACTCACATATGTCAACCGTGAAACTGTGAAGCTATACACAAGATAATACGAAGTGTTATAGCTTCCGCCGAAAGAATGTGATGACAGCCCCTAAGGTGTCAGATGTGAAATGACAGATGCTATGAACTGTCTGACTACCGAAGTCGATATCGGAGATGGCGCTGATGACAGTGAAGAAGTCATAGTAGTCGAACCGTATCGGTGATGACACAGATGATGATGACACTGTCGGCGTGCCAAATCCAGCACAAACTCCTCTCAATGGTAAGCAGCAAGATGATGCAAGTTAATGGTGCTCTACGCTATTTCCTAACATTTGCGCCAGCAGATAGATATCATAATAGACTATACGCCACAATAGCCCGTGATCAACAGAACCATCACGAGAACATCACTGAAGCAGAAAGCATCGCTGAAGAATATGATCAAACTGAAAGAACAGCAATGTTAAGAGACCATCCAGCCCTCGCGTGTAGGTTGTTCCATAAAAAACAAGAATGTATTTGGAAAAAACTGATCATTAATTCAAAATCCCAGCCATTTGGTAGTAAGGTGGTCGATTGGTGGAGGCGCATTGAGTTTCAAATGAGAGGGTCCCCCCATTGCCATAGTTTACTATGGATTAGCAACACCTTAGATAGGATTACAAAGCATTATGCGTCTTCCCATGATCCAGAAAAACAAGAGCAAGTCAAGCGGTGTGTAGAAGAGGTAGCAACCTGCAAGTTGATGCCAAGAAATTCAGAGGACCATGATGCTACCATTAACGATGGAAATCCTCATGAGGATATATCACTGGAAACTCACGAGTCCTGGCTACCCGGGAGAAACTATTTCAAAGATAGATATCATCCATGCAAAACCGAATTCAGTTTGCATATGAATGGCCAACCATTAGATTTCACACCTTCAGCTAATTGGGATGGTAAACCTAATGGAGAAAACACATCTGAAGAAGCCCTAACTCAGGGACAAAAACTTGTACAGGTGTGGTATCGTCGCCTGCAACTCGCAAATCAAATTCACAGATGCATGGGGGGTGGACCGTCATAGAGTTATATCACCCAAAGATTGAAGATCAAGATAAATGAAGATTGGCAGTTTCAAGTCCGATGCGATAAACCCCCCCCCCATCGCTTGTTCGACAAGTTGCGACACAAACTGTAGCATCATAAAGTTGCAGATCAAGACTTGTGCGACCAACGCAAGGAATTCCGTGTGCGACTGAAGTCATTCCGTTAGGCGGACAGCGCAGAAGCGCTAGACGTCAACCTTTCAGCGGCCAGGTGACTCAGCGTGAAGCAGCATGCTCGCGCCGACATCTGCAGGGTTCCAGCCGCGCACTTATGTTCCACCTCTAGCGGCGCAGCCTGTGGCAAGACGACGTCAAATATTGCGTTGTCCTGAAATAATCTTTTGTAAGAAGGAAGCATCTCTGTCAAGATCGTTCTCGGTCTGCTTGCGTAGAAGAACCGAGTCGAGCAGGCGTTCCAACCCACGACAACGCATTTGCACGAGTGCTGCGACGCCGTCAGACGGTGAGGCCAAGCCAGAAATCTCGGCAGAAGACCGTTACAATCTGGGCGGTAGCAAAGCGAAGGGACTGACACTCCCAACAATCTTGACGCTTGGGCGAATCGTCCTAATTCCTGCCATCTATTATGGTAAGGCTCTGGAGTCTTTTCCACTGCAACTCGTCAACCTGATATCGCGTCGTTTCCGCGTACGTACCTTCGTCGACATCGAAAAACATCACTATCACCTTGAAACTTGTTGTCCAGTCGCTCTTTGCAAGCCATCTAAGTCGTCGCAGTTCGGAAGGGGAACTTGTGCGAGCCCTCGAAACGCGACAGTGTGTGTTGTAAAAAATGAGTTCCTTCCATCGGACCTTCGCAGTGTATTTCTTGAAAACCACCTGGGCCGCAGCAACCTGCTCCGCTATCTTCCTGGTGGCCGCAATAACGGACTGGCTCGATGGATATCTTGCTCGCAAGGTGCCCCGAGCTCCTACCCAACATCCCATTGCAGACTTTACGAGGACTGGACCTCCCGCCGAGAGCCGGGCAAAGAGCATCCTAGGCATCATAGGCCGAGATTGCAAGGGAGATTTCGTGGTTTCTATAGGTTTTGTATTATCGGCGAGGTATCTCTGCTTTTGAATCGAAACGTGCGTCTCGTGGTGAAAGACTCTTGCGCGGGGTGGGGACCTCTCAGATGAACTCGACGAGTGCTTTTGGAGCGTTCTTAGACCCAGTTGCCGACAAGGTAGAGTCTGACATGCATCATTTCTTGATTTCCCTCGGGACGGCGTGGCTTCGCCTGGGCGCGACACCACGCTTTCACTTATCTGCGGGACTCCAGTGGCCCTCGCAAACGCTGAGGCTCTTTACACTGTGAAACCCGCTTGCAAAGTACAAAGGGGAACAGGACCCAAACCTTCTGGGCAGGCGCCTTACTTTGGCCAGCATAAGCCCTGGCTCCCCACTTTCCCCTGAAGTCTGACTACGTGGGGAGTCGCAAACCCTGCCTCTTCGTTTCTTAGTCTTTGCCAAGTTTGCCTCGATTTTGGTATGCAATTGACTGCGCCTCGTGGTGGGCATCAAGCTGCATAGATTTCGGAACTCCTATTTCGAGCACAAAGCAAGGCGCAATAATTGTCCCGGTACAGCACAACACGCCAGTTGCACGGGAATGCAAACAACGGCACAATAGCACAAAATGCTGAGAGTTGCTGGGAATGACTCCTTTCAGCTTATGGTTGCGGCGACCCTCATTTTGCTCTGCACCATCCAACCCGTGGGCCCAGCGACCACCTACCCTGCACTTGTTCCGCTGTGCGCCACGTGCATCATCTCACGGGAGATCACCATGTCCGCCCTCCGCGAGTGGGCCGCCGCGGCTGGAGGGGAAGCTCATAAGGTACGCTGCGCTCTCCGGCCGGCTCTGAAGCCCTGTCACACGCTCCAGTCGCAAGGCCGTCTCTGAAGCCCTGTCACACCCTCCAGTCGCAAGGCCGGCTCTGAAGCCCTGCCACAAACTCCAGTCGCAAGGCCGGCTCTGAAGCCCTGTCACACGCCCCAGTCGCAAGGCCGGCTCTGAAGCCCTGTCACACGCTCCAGTCGCAAGGAGGAAACACGGCAGAACAAACCGACCTTGGTGCAGTGTCCCCTAAAGTGGTAACCCCCGTTCCCTAACTTGCCGTAGCGCCTCCTACCTTGCCAAAGCGTCTCCGACTTGGCACGGCGTATCCTACTTTATCGTGGTGTCCACTGCCTCGCCGCAGCCGCCCATGTGTCGTCCCCGATCTTACGGCGGTGTCCCCGAACTTGCCGCGGTATCCCGTACCATGATCTACACTTTGTAGCAGGGTCCCCTGTCTTCGTTTGGCCCGTTTCTTGCGCGGCCTTCGTGACGCAGCAGCATGTTGCCGTGCGCAACTTGGAGTTGGCTTTCAAGGAAGTTGCGTCCTCAACAACCTGGCACACGAGGCAAGCCAGATATTATCTCTCAGACATATACCACGGCCTTTCCACATCTGATACTAGGCCAGTCGATCTAAAGATCTCCACTAGGCCTGCGACCGAATATTTGACGTCATTTTACGATCGGACGGCACTGGCACGATACGATTAGTAACCGGGCTTTATTATTCTGACGATCGAATTCTGTCTCTCTGAACACCGCGTCTGCCATGCCATAACGTCTGGGTGGCGTCGCGTCGCGGCACACGTACGCGAATGCAGTGGCAAACTGGCGAACTGGCAAGTGGCGATGTCATCGTTATCGTTTGGCCGTCGTCAGATCGAAATTTCGTTGGTGTCGCCCGTTGGGATTCGAGCTTTGATTAGGTATTTATGTAAGTAAGTAATTTGCCCGGGTTCGTCCTTATAAAGAGCAGGGGTTACATCTCAGCCTTTCCATCACTGATCGATAGACTGCATGAGCTGCTCTCACGATTCTCACAGGGTTGACAGGTCAGTGTCACTGGATGACCGCCTTGTTCCCAGAGTCTTAGGGTCTAGCCCAGATAAAACGTCAACCTGAGCGCTTCAGTCTATTGACGGTGCTGATCCTGCACTTGGCTGTTTTCGGAGTGCTTGGCCTTGAATCATTGTGAGCTCGCAAAGTAATGTCACTGGAGAGAGCAATTTGATGGAGATGAGGGTGTACTGGTACTACCTGTGCCGGCACTGCCCCCTACAATTTCAGCCTAGATAGAAATTTGATGCCCCCATGCATATCACGTCAAGCATAGAAATGAGGAACGATGCGTCTCAGCTTTCTCGTTTTTGTTTGAGCGCTCAACATTCAGGTAGGTCGGTTTGTGCAGGCTGTGGCGGTCAACTCTCTGGGGAAGTGGAAGACTGCAACACAGATGGCGGCTCTGACACTGATGCTGTTCTTCAAGGAAGGCGGCAAAGGACTCGTACCCGGTAACTCTGCCCCAACAAAGCTCGCCCTGTAGTCAAGCCACGTGGAAACATTTTTATCCGGCCATGGAATTGTGAGCTTGTGTCAGGGGTTGGCTGAGGTTGGCTTGGAATCCAAATATGGTAGATTAGACGCCCTCTTCTTTCTCTGACATGTTTGAAAGCCACTTGCTGGAAGGAGCTTTAGGGTTGCGCCCTGTCTTTTGTTTGAAGGTGATAAAGCTTCACTCGCGCCCTCTTTAAAGACATTCAACCTGCTTCTACATCACAATCTGAAAGTAAGTGCTCAGATGTTCTTACTGCTCTCTCTCTTGGAGGTGGGAAGCAGAGTTGGGCGCAAATCTTGGTGTGGCGTTACTACTTGCTTCTACCATTTTAGCTTTGTGGTCATTGGCTGTATACATGGGGCCGATCTTGAAGTACATGGACTAAATGTGCTTTCACAAAACATGAGAAAATTCTTATGAGCTTAACATACTTTCGAGCATATACGCCAACGCATGCTTTGACTTTAAAAGGAATCGGCATGCAAAGCCTAGTGCACTACTTCTTCAATTAATGGATTGATTAGAAGCGAATCCCACAATCGATGAGAGGCAGATTTATCTTTGAGTCCTTGGAGGGTTGATCCAGTAGTGATTATTACTTGATAACCTTATAGGAAGGGACAGTCCAGAGGATAATGCACAGTTCTATGTACAAGTATGTGTATCTGCATCTGTCATCACTGGATCGGGCATCAAGGTCGTCTCCTGCTATTATACCTGGGTAGGCCAACGTCATGGTGCTAGGATGGTGACATCGTAGCTTCCTTTCGACTCTTGTCGACTATTGTGGTGTTCCTATCATACGTACTGCGTCCTAATTCCATCAATAATTATTGTAGCCTTTACATCCGTTGATGAATTGCAGATCACACGGTCAACGGACGTGTTTCGGGTCATGCAAACAGTCGGATTTTTAGTCTTCTATTAATATTCGTGAATTTCTCGGCAAGTCTCCCCCGTTTTCGGTAAGTCCCCCCTCCCTCAACGACGTCTTTCTGGGGAAGCGTCCATGCAGGGAAGTGCAGGTGTTGAAAATGTTGAACCACAACTTCTCCTGTATGTATATAGTATATGGCGCGAATGGTTTGTAAGGCACATACCGTATTGCTCATAAATTCGAGAGCAACGAAAAGCGGGCCTGGTGTTGCCAAGTCTGTCCGCGAACCTGTCGGTCGCGCGTGTCACCTAGGGTTCCATAGAATGCATGGTAGTGCGCGAGGTGGTCCATATGCTCTTATAAGGCAACGGAACCGTCAATGTCAATAAACTTTGTAGACGGTCACTGGGTAGGGATTCTCAAGGTCTCGAGCAGCTCAAGTGGTCAAGTAGACTAGTGGCACTGTAGGGGTGTCACCTGCGACCCAACTGGCCAAGTGACCTGTTCGCCTTTCCGCCACCCCATGGACCCTGCATCGATGAAGAGGGGCACCCAAAAATCGCGCGATAAGGTGACTCGCGAATTTTCTGGAAACTGCCATATTTTTAGTTCTGAAAATCGGAATTGATTTCAGCCCATTTTCATCGAAATTGGGTAAATGTTGTGGGGGTCAATATAAAAGAGCCCATTTAGGGGGCTTATCGATGCCTATCGTCTGCCCACTTTATGTCCCCAAATTTTCGATTTAGGACGTCATAGGGTGTTGAATTTCAAAAAAAAAATGGAAAACGTTTGGGGGGCTTTGGGCCTTTGGCCCGCGAAGGCGGGTGGGGGGGCTTTGGGCTTTGGCCGAAGGCCAAAATGTTTTGAAAAGGCTTATATGGGCTTGTTGGATCATTTTCAAGGTGGGTGGGGGGCTTTGGGCTTTGGGTCAAAACCCCAAACGATTTCCGGGACATTTTTTTGAAATTGGACACCCTATCACTTGGGAGCTACTTCCGATTTGGGGGAAAAGTCGTCATTCAGCCTCCTCAGCATAACCCCTTCAAAATAGACATGTGTGCTTGACACATAGTCGGCGTGGAAGGCGGCGTACTACTGCATGACTCGCCCCCCCTACGAAGTTTAACCATGTAGTCGCCATTTCTACACTCCCTCCATATTCCGATTTCATGGCAGTCGCATATAAGCAAGATCCGTGTGTGTAGGGGTGCGTGCTCGAAACCATAAAAAAGTGCTCCATAATTTATGAGCATGACTATATATGCGATCTTCTTCGAGCCTGTCAGATAGTCGGTTGATGGGATTTTTTACAATGCAGTTCGAAACTCGACTTCACGCCACCTCGCGCATTTTCTCCCTCATTGTTTGCTTGTCAGATATGGGTGAGGTTGGGCCCCGTCGAGCCGTTGTTGTTTGAGGTCGCAGCGGCCGAGAGGGCCAACGGAGATGCGCTAGAGCTATACCGGCTGTAAGATTTGGCTAGCCTAAGTCAGAAATCCTCAAGATTTTGCAATCAGAAATCTGTAAGAACATTGAAAGCGTTAGAGGGCCCCATAACCTGATGAGAAACCTGAAATAGACTAGCTATATGAAGGTGGGATAGAAGGCGATACGACAGCTGCCATAATGGCTCGATTCGGCGGACCTTACGGTGGGTTAACCCACCGTAATAGGCATTCGAAAATCGCATGTCAGTGCTAGCATATCGTGCCAACTTGGGGAAACCCATGCTTTTCGACACATCTTGGGGGTTATATTAGTGCATGGACTTGCAAAAAGTACTTTACATACCGTATAGATACGGTATGTAAAGTACCGGAAACCATGGTACCATGGACAAGGGCAAAAATTGCGATATTTTAGCTATGCGGGGATATATTTACATTTTTCTAGCGAAGTATTGACTGGAAGTGGTAACAATAGCTCAAACCTCGTGAAATTTACCCATGCTAACATCGGCATCGTGAATGAAGCGTAGAAATCGAGCCACATGTGAACAAGGCTACAATTGAACAATTGCAATATCTTTATGGCAGGAAAGATTGACCAGTATGGTAACAGGGTGAGACACAGCTCTTCCAAACAATTTCTTTTTAAGCTAGAACAGCCTCCACTGGGAGACAATTAATGTCATTGTCGCGATTCTGGTCATTGTAACGATAAACAAACGACCTGTGATGTGGATACCGTTTGGTCAACAAAACGATTAATTATATCAAACGTCTCGATCGCCGTCGGTGTCAATTATGAGCGATTGCATTTTCACAAGAAGTTCGCGTTCCTTGATCCAAATACCGTAGAGCCAAGAGACTTCTCCCAAAACCTTGGAAGAGTAAGACAATATCGTACTAATGAATTACACCTCTATTATAGAAAATATGAAAAGATAAAAGGATTTACGATGCCACATAACGCACCCGATTGTCCGATATATCGTCAACTCGCTTTGATATACCAAGAGGAATACTTCGCGAGGAACGACTCGGTGTATAGTTACTTTTTTGAAAAATGTGGTTATAACAATTTTGAGATGTACAATGGCTCAAAGAAAATCGTTTGGAATAAACTGGACGAGTTCAATACGACGGCGTACTTTGAATATGGAAACATAGAAAATACCGATATTGTAGATATACATGAAAAGCTTAATCCATTGGTATATAGTAATAAATCATCCATGGGAGACAAGTTACAAATCGCAAAGTATCATTTTCAAAATCAATTTGAAGAAGACATACCCGAGCATTTTGCCAAGGATTTGTGTAATAGGAAATTGATAAACTTTGTTCGGAAATTCAAAATGTTTTACCATAACGAAGATCATATACTTTGGAGTTCGTTTAATCAAAATGGGGCGATTGATACCTTAGAGTTACCAAACAATCCATATTGGGACATGGACATTGAAAAATTCAAAGACTTTTTTATGATAAGCTTCACGGGTACAAATATATACCCAAGTGTTATTTGTAAAGCATTGAATGCCTATTTTGAAACCGATGTCTACTCGGTCGATCGCGGGGATGCCAATGGTAAACGTGTTCGAGTACGTCTTCCCGGAAGTAATAAGATCGTTGATAAATATGTCCATACACGAAAGTGGAATCATTTTATTCCGGCTATTAAACAATTTCTGAAAAGCGGTAATTGTTGACAGAATGAGAACATATATAATATATCAGTGTTTTGGCAACATTTATAGTTTTCGTTATATTAAGATGAAACGCACACCTTGTGAGCGATGTGTCGCTATCAAAAAGAATGGACAACGATGTAAGAATATGACATGCAAATGGTCACCAATGTGTTGGGCGCATAGACAAGTTAATATACAAGAGAGTACTATACCCGACTCAGGTCAAGGTGGATTTGCAAGAGTTGATTTAAAAAAGGGAACCATTGTGGGTAAATATACCGTGGGCACGATGAAACTTGATGCTGATCAGTTGCCTCCGATGAATCTGGGTTGACGTACTCTTTGTACCCGCTGCTTCGATGGAGGCGCATACACCACCAGCATAGGCTGCTGTAAATCCACTAGTTTCCCATTGGAACCTTCCATCAATTGCACTGGTTCACCTTGCGCATCATGCGTGGGAATCACCTCCTCAATACACATTCCCGCCCGCCTGAACAGGGATCTCCACTGCGGCATTCTGGACTGAATATCAGGCAGTAGAAACACCGCAGAAGTGTTCTCGGGGTCGCATCGCCACTCCAGCACGTATTTACGCAGCAAGGCCACCACTGTCAAGTGTTTGTCCGAGAACGAGGGTTCGCACCACACATGTAACCCTCTCCACTTCTCCTGTAAGCAGTTGTGCCAGAACCGCTTGACACGCCGATTGTTGCCATGCTCATCGCAGCAGGCGTCGACGTCGAAGTTGCCATGGATTTAGCCTGGATACGGTCAAATACCTCCTGCCGCACACGCATGCCGTGCCAGCCAACTGCCTGGAATCGTACAGACTTCCTTGGCTGTCTCTGTGATGGCAGTGGAGCTTCTGCAGACTGTTCCTGCGCTTCCGAGCACTGGTCTTCCTTCACGTCCCCTTTCAGGGCGGAGGGCACAGAACGCCTGTCCTGCGTATCACCCTGCTTGGACACCTTGGTCTTGGTGTTCACTTCGCCCCCTTCCGAGGCGACATCCCGCAAAGGAGTTTTTACATCCTCCTTCGCTCGCAACACTTGGGAGCGGGTACTCCTCCTCAATGTGCGTTCCGGTTCACCCGACTTCTGCTGAGTCGTCTGGGTGTCCTCGGCGCGGCTGCTCACCTTCGCGACTTTATCTGATACCCCCTTCACTTTAGAAGTGATGCGCTTGTCCAGCGTCTTGGGTCTCAGATACTTTCCCCGACTTTTAAAGGCCAGGGTAGCCTCCATAGCTTTCTCCGCTATCTGCAAAGTGTCCACCGCGTGAAGATAGGCCTGCTGCTCTGCATGCCACGCAGGATAGCTCTTCGAGGGCCCCTCTTCGAAGATGTGGAAGGTGTCCATCGCAGCGAGCGAAGTCTTGGGCAAATCGGATTTGTCGTCCAGTACCCCCGCCTCCTTCAACCCTTCTCGTGGCGACTTGGCCACATAGTCCGGTCGGCGAGACAAGGCGTCAGGTACGAGCAATAGAGCCCCCTTCATGAGGCAGCAGCTCTCGCTGCGCTGTCTCGGGCTGCGTCCAGGCGCATCGGGCCTCCTTGCAGAGGTTGATGCGCGTGCCTGGGAGCGGCACACCGCGCACGCATGCCCCGCCGCCGAGCGCGGAGCGCGGCACCCACACTCGGGGTGCTGATGAGGCCGGCGAGCCCCAAGCTCCGGGCGAGTGCACCCGTCTCGACGGGATGCATCGTCACGCGCGTGCAAGGAGGTCCACCCTTGCATGCGTGTCGCCACGAGGTGAGCACACCGAGGTGCTCACCCGTGCCCTCCCCTTAGCAAGGGCCACCGAGAGTGAAGCGTCCGGGAGCGGACCGCTTTTCTTTTGGGGAGGAGAGAGCGCGCCGCGAGTGGCAGATGACAGCCACCGCGAGCGCGCCAGACGCACCGCCATGAGGCAGCAGCTCTCGCTGCGCTGTCTCGGGCTGCGTCCAGGCGCATCGGGCCTCCTTGCAGAGGTTGATGCGCGTGCCTGGGAGCGGCACACCGCGCACGCATGCCCCGCCGCCGAGCGCGGAGCGCGGCACCCACACTCGGGGTGCTGATGAGGCCGGCGAGCCCCAAGCTCCGGGCGAGTGCACCCATCTCGACGGGACGCATCGTCACGCGCGTGCAAGGAGGTCCACCCTTGCATGCGTGTCGCCACGAGGTGAGCACACCGAGGTGCTCACCCGCGCCCTCCCCTTAGGGCCACCGAGAGTGAAGCGTCCGGGAGCGGACCGCTTTTCTTTTGGGGGGGAGAGAGCGCGCCGCGAGTGGCAGATGGCAGCCACCGCGAGCGCGCCAGGCGCACCGCCATGAGGCGGCGGCTCTCGCTGCGCTGTCTCGGGCTGCGTCCAGGCGCATCGGGCCTCCTTGCAGAGGTTGATGCGCGTGCCTGGGAGCGGCACACCGCGCACGCATGCCCCGCCGCCGAGCGCGGAGCGCGGCACCCACACTCGGGGTGCTGATGAGGCCGGCGAGCCCCAAGCTCCGAAGCAGCGCGTCTCTTGCAGTTGCACATCATGGGGGGATTTGATGGGGAGGCACGGACGCAGTACGGCGGTGCACTGGTGTATGCACATTTGCTTCGTGCTGATGGAAGCATATTTTTCTACGGGACACACTTCTTACATCTAAGCCAGGTTCACCATCCTGGAAGTGGAGTACATTCTGGATCAATTGGCTTAGATCAAGATATCTCCTTCGTCAACGATGGGTGCGGGTGGCGTTGGATTGCAGCAGGGCGAGTTGATGCTGGTTCCAGGCTCTGGTCGCTCGGCATCCTGTGCCGCTGCCATGGCGGTGCAAGGCTGTGGTACGCAAAGGGCACATGAACGAGCGACATGCAATAAACCGAAGCAAGCCATCCTGGAAGCGGGTGCACCCAGGGTGGCGGTTCAAGGGAGGCGGGAGGTAAGCGGCAAATGGCAAATGGCACAAGTGCAAGTTCCAGTTCTGCGTGACACATGCCTGTTGCACCCGTGTAATGCCCCGGTACGTACAAATTTCTCCAAAGCCCACGGACATCCAATTGCACCCTGATGTGCAGTTGACCGCAGAGCTAAAGATCAAGTCCGGCGCGTTGACATTCCGTGAATGCGAAGGTATCTTTAAAACTGACGACGCGTAAACGGGAAGGTCCTAAAGGATGGAGAGCTGTGCAACACACCTTTTGGAGCAGCACTAGTTTGTCCCAAGTAATCAGCCGTGGTTGAATGTTTTGAACACGGAACTCGACAGGAAAGTCTTACGTGCGAGTCAAGAAGGGGCGGTTCCGCTGCGTTAGTATTGCTGAGGTGTAAGAATTGCCTTATAAGGTTTTGCATGAGTCAAGAACGGGCAGCTTTGCTGCGTTATTATTGAGGTGTAGAAATTGCCTAACAGAGTGGTTGCGGCAATTATGTTGTAATCCGGCTAATTTCCCCGACAGCCCTGACCAAGAGTCTTGGTGCAGGCCTCGGGTGGAAAAATACGAACATTTTCCGTGCGAGTGTTCACCTGCTCCTTTTTATAATTGTACGTGTACATAAAGCAACTAACGAAAATTGGCATGATAAGAAGGTTGTATCTTCACGATTGTTCCAAAACCCTTCACGCAAAAACGGCAACATCCCAGAGTTCAACAATCGTACCCTCGCTAGATGTGTAAAATGCATTAATCCACTGTCACAGTTGTTGTGTCCCAGGGGAATTCCCAGGAGTAAACTATTATCCTCTATTATCTTGAGGAATCATATCATATATTCAGATATACTATTTAACATAAACCCAGACAGCAAGAGTTATATCATTTGCTGTCCAAGTCCAAGAGACCAACTCTGTTACCTCTCTTTATTCTCTCCTCTGAGCTCACATATTATTTTCCCCAACTGTTCGCTCAGGCAATGTCACATCCACTCACTAATTTCCCTAATAGTTCGCTACTCTTATTCTCATCGAAATCAGACCCCCCTACTATGGGTGTCTCAGCAGGTACGTCGTGCCTCCTGGCACAACTCTCCCCCGTTAGGAGTGGACTTTCCCCTGAAACCACGACTAAAGCATAATCACACATACAATAGCGTACAGGGGTCGCGTGATTCCTCTGCTCATCAGCGTAGCAGAAGGGCTTCACCAAGGATCACGCTGCCAACGCTCATCCCGGATTCACCCAACCGCACACAACCGATATCTAAGGCAGGTCTTCAGTCTTCGTCTTCTCCTTCGAAACTCCGCTTGCCATAGATCGGTTGCACTCGGTCCAAGGGTTATGACCGTAACATCGTTTACTTTCCTGTGCCTCCAAAAGTCAAGTGCTGGAACAGATGCCGCAGTAGACCCTCTGGAACTGGATACACTGCGTGTGACTTCTGCATCCCCTTCCGATGACCACTCGGTCCCAGTTGTGCAGTATCAGGGTGAACCCCTGTTGCACGTCGATGCGAACAAGGAGTCGCTGCAGAGCATTGCAGTAAGGGTTCGGGCGGAGGCGAGCTCGCCCATATACACGTAGGTTTCATGTATCGTTTCCCATACATGCAGTAGGTGCAAGTGAGGGGCGCCGGTAAATGGCTCATTACTGGCCTGAAACGCAGGGCGTCAGGGTAACGGCCCATCGGTTCTCCACAAACCAGTGTTGAGGACGGAGATACTCGATGATGTCTAGGGTGCGTTGTACGCACGCGTCCGCTGTAACGAAATCGGGCGGACCTCCAGTGGTGCGGGCCTGACTGTACTGGGTACAAAGGGGGCTTGCCCATACCACGTCGAAGTACCCTGGGGGATACCTCCAATAATCCCAGCTCTCAATGGCCGTCACGTGAGTCGGCCGCCAAAGCGGGTCAGCGTCCAGAGTTACCGATCTCGAGGCTGGGAAGCAGCGGGCAAACTCCTTTTCCACGGAGCCTGGTCCACTGAACAATACCAATATCCGTACTGGCCGAGTATCAAGTGCAGCGAGGGTAGTGACATATGTGACCTCGCCCTCTCTCGTCATTCCACGTTGTTCCCAAGGAAGGCATTCGTCGGTGGGGTTCTCAAACTCCTCCTCCCAGGGTCTCACCAACAGGTAGGCTAAAGAGGCACCTGACGCCACCGCACCAGAACTGGG
>LGRX02025850.1:0-36873 GCA_001247695.2 Cymbomonas tetramitiformis | reverse complement strand
CAAAGGGGGCTTGCCCATACCACGTCGAAGTACCCTGGGGGATACCTCCAATAATCCCAGCTCTCAATGGCCGTCACGTGAGTCGGCCGCCAAAGCGGGTCAGCGTCCAGAGTTACCGGTCTCGAGGCTGGGAAGCAGCGGGCAAACTCCTTTTCCACGGAGCCTGTTCCACTGAACAATACCAATATCCGTACTGGCCGAGTATCAAGTGCAGCGAGGGTAGTAACATAGGTGACCTCGCCCTCTCTCGTCATTCCACGTTGTTCCCAAGGAAGGCATTCGTCGGTGGGGTTCTCAAACTCCTCCTCCCAGGGTCTCACCACCAGGTAGGCTAAAGAGGCACCTGACGCCACCGCAGCAGAACTGGGTGTATCACGGCGTTGCTCTCGACGACGTAATGCAGCGTCACGTACCTGGCCCTCCATGTCCAGACGTTCGGTCTCAAAGTCCTTAAGCTGCTGCAGAGGTGCTCCACGCTCCAGCTTGTCTCGAGTCCTCCACGAATCGTGGGCCTTTGAGTAGCCCGTCCAGCGTACCTTCCATTCCACAATCTCCTTTCCTCGGGAGATGCGAACTCGTCGAGCCAGAATGCGATCCATATGGGCCTCGCGTTGTCCATCAACTATCACCGCCTCTGGGATTGCTGGCTGTCGGTGTGACGCGAACGCATCTGCCCCTCCCACGTATGGCTTCAGTCGATGTTGTGCGAACACATCATGTATACGCCAGCGTGGGGGGAGCTGCAGTCGATAAGCCACCGGAGCACCTCGGTCTGCCTCCGGAAGACCCGCCTGCATGTCACTGTAGAACCGCTCCGTTACCGCCAACGGCCCATGCCAGCGCTTGCTGAGCTTCCTGCAAAGGGACCTGTCCATGAGCTTCTCCGTGAGGTGCTTGGCTTCTACCCAGACGAGGTCCCCCACCGCATACTCTCGCTGCCCATGGCGCTGATCGAAGAGATCTCGCTGCCGCTGCTGTGCCAACTCCAGTCTACCCCGCGCGTCCCGCAGCTGAGACGAAAAACGAAACGCCCATTCATGTGCAGTCCCCACCCCTCCTTTGCGTCGCCCATCGGTAGACTGGGCAGCTTCTAGAAACATGTCAAGCTGTGACATGGGTGACACACCATAGCACAACTCGAAGGGGGTGAAACCGGTTACGTCACTGCGCGAGTCGTTGATAGCAAACTTGACGTTGGTGGCGTACAGGTCCCAGTCCTCCGGACTATCATCGACGAAGGAGCGAAGCATATCTTCCACGACCCGGTTGGTGTGCTCCGCTTGACCATCAGATCGGGGGTTGTAAGGGGTGGTCATTGCCACCTTGACCCCCATCAACCGCATCAGCTCTTTCCAGAACGCGTCTTGGAAGCGTGGGTCCCGGTCGCTGACAATTTTCATAGGCGCGCCATGCTGCCTCCACACGGTGTCGAAGTAGATGCGAGCAATAGTGGCTGCTGAGCTGTCCCCGAAGTTAATGGGGACCACGTGGACCATCTTCGAGAGCTTACAGGTGAAGGCGACGAACGCGTCGTTCCCTTGCTCGGTCAAAGGTAGACCGGTGACAAAGTCCACACCCACGTCCTGCCAGTTTCGCGACGGGATCGAATGCGGGTTAAGCAGTCCATCAGGGTATGACGATCGGGGTTTCACAGCCTGGCAAGTGGGGCAGGACGCCACCCAAGCCCCCACATCATCCGAGGCGTTCTTCCACCAGAATCGACGAAGAACCCTTTCAAGTGTCTTGTCGCGCCCTGTGTGACCCGCTGCCAGGGAGTCGTGGGCTTCGCGGAACACAATCTCCCGGAGGGGTGAGTCCTCACCCAGGACCAGCTGGTAGTGCCCCGCAGCTACCCGCCACAGCACTTCGCCAACAATGCAGAAGTGCTT
This sequence comes from Cymbomonas tetramitiformis, assembly GCA_001247695.2. NCBI lineage: Eukaryota > Viridiplantae > Chlorophyta > Pyramimonadophyceae > Pyramimonadales > Pyramimonadaceae > Cymbomonas > Cymbomonas tetramitiformis. The sequence goes on along the minus strand of LGRX02025850.1, from coordinate 34,984 downwards.
AGTGCTGTGATGGGGAGCTGACTGTACTTGCTCCCGCAGAGTACGAAGGGGCCCGTCTCGGCTGTACTCGTCCCGCAGGGCCTCAAGGAAATCTCCTCCAGAAACTGTGCCCTGCGCGTCCCGCATCTTTGACGCCTTGCCTGCATCAACAATTGGCGGGGGCACTCGCTGGTGTCGAATCCTCTGCGGTCTTGACCTCGAGGGTGGAGCATGCACCACCAGCATCGGCCATGGGAGGTCCTGCAGCACTCCATCTGCTCCCTTAAACAGTTGGGTGGGATTCCCCTGAGAGTCATGTGTGGGGATGACCTCCTCAATACGCATCCCCGCGCGTCTGAAAAGCTTCCTCCACTGCGGCATGCGCGACTGTAGGTCCGGCAGCAGGAACACTGCAGAGGTGTTCTCGGGGTCTTGCCGCCACTCATGCACGTAGGTGCGGAGTACAGCCTCGATGGTGAGATGGTCGCTGTCATGTGGGGGGCTGCACCACACGTGAAGTCCTCTCCACTGCTCCTTTAGGCAGTTTTCCCAGTATTTGTCCACCAGCTGACCGCGGCCTTTTGGTCCGCGACAGGCATCCACGTCGAACTTCCCGTATTTCGACTGTAGCCGTTCGAACAATGCCTGGTGCAACCGCCCCGTCGATTCCCTCCGCGATTGAGACGCGCTCTTCGCTGGGGGTTTCCTCGTCCTGGGGGCGTCAGTCAGAACCACCGTCGGAGGTGTCGCCGGCTTTACTGCCTCTTGCTGGGGCGGCGATTTGGTGTTCGACCGCGAGCGAGAGGTCACCGTGCCGCTGGGGCGCTCCATAGGGACCTTGGCTGATACCTGCGGCGGAGTTTGTGCAGGTGCTATGGGTGCTTGGCACCCCGACGTCCCTCCCGCAGGAGGTAACCCAGTTTTTGACCGGGTGCGTGAGGCCACCCCGCCACAAGGTTGCTCTGAGGCCTCCGCTGGCATTTCCAATGCCGCCTTTCCTGGTAGCTTGGACCGTCCCATTGCGCGAAGGGACTTGAAGGCCCCCCGAAGAGCCATTGCACTCTTCTTCAGGGAAGCACGCTGAAACGCCAGCGTCGCCCCTCTCGTGGGGGGCGCTGTGACCTCCGTCAGGTGGTCCGCGCCGGGGTGCTCAGTTTGCACCCCTCCAACATCTGATGTGACCTCCGTCGGGAGATCCGCGCCAGGGTGCTGCACCTGCACCCCTCCAGCGTCTGATGTGACCTCCGTCGGGAGATCCGCGCCAGGGTGCTGCGTCTGCACCCCTCCAGCGTCTGATGTGACCTCCGTCGGGAGATCCGCGCCAGGGTGCTGCATCTGCACCCCTCCAGCGTCTGATGTGACCTCCGTCGGGAGATCCGCGCCAGGGTGCTGCATCTGCACCCCTCCAGCGTCTGATGTGACCTCCGTGGGGAGATCCGCGCCAGGGTGCTGCATCTGCACCCCCCCAGCACCCGCTGCAACCTCTATTGGGAGGTCCTCGCAATGATGCGGGGCTCGAAGCTCCTTGGCACCAAGTTGGGACTCCATAGCCAACTCCGCCAGCTGCAGAGTGTCCACCGCGTCCAACCAGCTGTTCACCTCAGCAAGCTGGGTCAGGGTGCCCAAGGCTGGGCCCTCCCCAAAGAGGTCGGAGGTGTCCAACACAGAGAGGGGGTCTTTCGGGAGGTCCGACTTAGCGTCGAGAATGCCGGCCTCCTTCAAGCCCTCCCGAGGTGTCTTCGCTGAGTAGTCGGGTCGCCGTGACAAGGCGTCTGGAACCAGTAGCAGGGCCCCTTTCACGTACTCCATGCGGGGGACCCCCACCTCCACGAGATCCATGTACCATCGTGCCTGCCGCCGACTCAGCTCCCTCCCCCGCTCCATCAGCCATTCCAGTGGCCGGTGGTCGCCTTGCAGCTTGAAGGCGGTGAAGATCAGGTAGTGCCGCCAGGTCACCGTGGTGCAGTGGTGAAGTCCGCAGAGCTCCCTCTCGCCCGTGTGGCAGTTCTGCTCAGCCGCGGAGAACTGCCGGCTCTCGTAGGCTATCACCTTAAGTCCTTCACCACAGTCCTGCATCAGGACTCCACCCAGCGCCACCCCACTCGCGTCGGTCTGCACCACGAAGGGGGCTGATCCGTCCGCTGCGGCCTTCACGTTCGGCAGGGCCAGAACGGGGGCGTCCACCAGTGCTGCTTTCAGCTCTTCGAAGGCCCACTGCTGCTCAGGGCCCCATCTCCACTCCACCTCGTTCTTGGTGAGCATGGTGAGGGGCTGCGCGATGTCGGAGAAACAGTGAATGAACCGACGATAATAACCGGCTAGGCCCGGGAACTGCCGGACGTGAGTGACATTCTCCAGCGCCGGCCAGTCGCGCACTGCCGCCACCTTGTCGTGCTGCGGCTTGCAGCCCTCGCTGGACAGGGTGTGCCCAAGAAACCTCAAAGACTCCTTCAGCATCTGCGCCTTAGAGGCCTTGAGGTATACTCCTTTCTCGCGACAGGGCTGAAGGAAGGTACGGACGTTGTCGTAGTGTTCTTGGACTCCACCCTTCGAGAACACCACCACATCGTCGATGAAGATTCGGACGAAAGGTAAGTGTCCTAAGGCTCTCTGCATCCTCCGCTGGTACTGTGACGGGGAATTCTGCAATCCCTGTGGCATCACCAGCCACTCGTAGGAGCCCATCTGGGTTGTGAATGCTGTCTTCTCCACGTCTTCCTCAGCCATGGGGACTTGCCAGAATCCATCCACGGCGTCGAAGGAGGAGAAGTGGGTGGCACCCTGCATCTCGTCGAACATCAACTGAATGTCCGGCAGCGGGTACCGATCTCTCACTGTTTGAGAGTTCAGCTGGCGGTAGTCCACCACCAGGCGCAGCGTGTTAGGCGGGCCCGGTTTGGGTACCATGAGACATGGTGCCGCGTAAGGACTGGATGAGGGTCTGATGTAGCCCTTTTCCACCAGCTGCTCGATGCGTTCCCGCAGTTGCCGAAGCTCTTCCACAGACATGCGGTAGGGACGGCGAAATGGAGGTCCTCCCTCCTTGTCTGGCTTAAGGGTGACTATGGCCTCATCCTCCATCGACCGCCGCAGTTTGGACATCATGGGGAGGGCGTCACGCAGCTCCTCGGAGAACTCCTCGAAGAGTGCCCGGAACTTCTCCTTCCAGCGGGGTGCCACCTTGGCGTCCCTCGTGTCCTGTGGAATGTCTTTGGCGGTGCCCCCAGTATCCGGGGGTTCCAGCTTCACCTGGGTGCTGGCCACAGGCTTCGCATCAGCCGCAGTGTCCACCGAGAGGCATACTGCTTCGGCCTCGACCGCGAGGAGTTCCGCGTCGGGATGATCTCCGGCTGCAGTAGCAGCGAAGGCCGAATCGTGCTCGCTGCCGTCCCTGCGCGCCATCATAAGCCACGCCGGCTGAGCGGAGGCGTCGCCCGTAAGCCTCTGAGTCTCTGCGTACAGGAGGTGTTTACGCAGCTGCACAGCCGTCAGGAAGACCTCATCGATGAGTCCAGCACAGTTGTCTCCGCGTCCACCAGCACTTTTACCCGGGTTGCAGCCGGCGATGGTCACGAGCTCTTTACCCCCCCCCTTCGTTCTGCGCGCGAAAGACACGGAGCCGTGACCGGCGTAATCCAGCATGATGGGAGAAAGGCTACGCAACCATTTCCCCCCAGCACCACGTCCACTCGGATCCCGAGTGGCAACACCCGCATGGCCATGGCCGACTCATTATAGGTGGAGCCCGCTGCGGTGGGGGCCGTGAACTTCGAGTAGGCCACAGCCCCTGTGGTCTTCACCGACCCGTCCGCTAGTGTGACCTTCATTCGCGGGCCCTGCCGTACGCGTAGGCCACAACGTCGTACACAGTCTTCAGACACGAAGTTGTCCGAGGCACCGGAGTCCACGAGTACCTTGACAAGCTTGCCACGCAGATACGCGTAGAAGACTAACAGCAACGCCCCTTCCTCATCATGAGCCGCAGCGAGCTGAGATGCCCACAGCACACCCCCGTCACGCAGGATGCGCTTGCAACGGCCGACACCCATGCTCGTGTCGTTGTCACCCCCCCACGCTTCATCACCATCATCGTCGTCATCATCATCCTCCGTCAGTGGGTGACTGCGCATGCTTTCTTCCTCAGTGTCTTCCTGCAGGGGGTGAGTATTCAGTGCGTGAATCTCCTCTGGGGCCCCAGCTTTGGCCAGCTGTTGGGTCATGCTGTCCTCGACCCCCCCAGCGTCCGGCGCTGGCGGGTCTGCACTCCGCTGCTGGCCCCTGTCTGCAGCCATTTGCTGGGGCAAATTGTCCTCCAGGTGCTCCGGAGACTCGCTCATTGGTCCACCCTCCAGTACTTCGTCAGGAGTCACGGCATCGGGCGGTGTAACCTCAATTGGCTGCTGCTCCGGCTGCTCGCCAAAGAGATCCGCTCTCACCTCTGCAGGAGTCACCGCCGACTGCCTCTCACGGTACTGGTGCACCCTGTACAAGCTGCACCATGCATCCGGCATCCCGGGGATGTCCCCCCCTGTGCCAGGGATGGTCCCCGTGGCCGAAACAGAAGCCGCGGGCACTCCCACGGAGTTTCCACCAACATCCCCCGCAGCCCAAGGGTAGGGGGGCGAGTCCATGACGGCCAGCGATTCCTCCGCCGGCATCCCACGCTGTCGGCCGCGCCAGCGCAGAAGGCCCTCCGCTTCCCACGCGCGGTGCCCTACCGGGGCATCCTGCTGCAGGGCGTCAGCCTGCTCCGCCGAAGTCATCTCGTCCCACGCAAGGGATAGATCGTGGGCCCGTGTCTCCGCCAGGTCCAGTGCCCGAACCTGCTGGGAGTCGTTGCACATCCCACGTGACCTCGAAGGGCCCTGCAACAGTGCCGACACGTGCTCGACCATGCGCTGTTGCCGCGTCGGCAGTGGCAGCGTGCCCAACGGAGTGTGGTGGGCCGGGGCTTGCTTCTGCAGGCACATCAGGTCCACCTCATTCCTGAAGTTGTCCAGCTCGCACCGTCTCTTGTACCTCCGAGCTGGCGCGGCAGACGACCTCATGCCACGACCTTGTTGCATCCGTTCCAGTGCAGTACGGATCCCCGTCGTCGACTTGCGCTTCAGGCTTTTGCGCAGTCGCATCATCAACACTTCCATGGAAAGCGCCCCCACTGGCCGCTTGAAGTGCCAAGCATCCAAACGGTCAGACACTGCGGCCAAGCAGGGCCTGTAGATACCCTCGTAGGCCCAGGGTTCTAGTACGGAGTAGTGCTCAGGCATGGGGTCGTCGATGATGGGGGTTACCCCCGCCTCTGCGGGAGCCGGTTGAGGGGCTTCGGCAAGAGAGCGACGTCCAGTGTCACTTTCTGGCCCCTCAGCCGAAAGGGTCCTCAGACCCTATTGCCGATCCGAGTCGGCCGGCAACTCGCCGGCTGCCGGGGACGCCCGCTGCGCCTCAATGATGCCCTCCACCAGATCCGTACAATCAGTGAGAGCCGCCAACTCTAGAACAGCGTTGAAGTCTGCGGCTGCAAGGGCCTCCACTTCTCCCCGCAGCTCCGCCGGTGCCCACGAGATGTCCTCGTCGTGTGCCATGGCGAAGAACATAGCGGCCACCTGCCGCCTGTCTCGAGACAACCTTTTAGGAGCGTTCGCCTTCCACGCAGCCAGCTTGGCCGCGTCCTTGCAATCCCGCACCAGATGTCCACGCCTTCCACACGCGTAGCACTCCCGTGTCTCTGGAGCCGGGAGGCCAGGTGGAGCACCAGGAAGGGGCAGTCGAGGTGGAGGAGGAGGTGTGGATGCCGCGGCCAGATCGAGCTCAGACTCCGTCAGTGCATTCAGGGCACGTCCTCGACGTTGCTGCCAGAAAGGTGCAGAAGGTGCTGGGGCTCTTCCGCTGGCTGCGTCCGCCGCCTTGGATGCCTTGCTCGCCTCGATGTCACTGGCGAACTCGAGCACCTTGAGAACAGCCGAGGTAACGCCTCGGCTGTGCCCTTCAGCACGTGCCCGATCCTCCCACTCCCCTGGATCATTGAGATCCAGGTTCACCCTCCTCATTTCCAGCCCCACCTTGCTGTGGTGCACCAACCCCCGCCAGAAGTGGTGGCCGAAATCCTCGTCGGAGACGGGCACACAACCAGGCACTACATTTGCCAGGAAGTTCACGGTGCGCTGTCGCGCAGACAGTCGCGAGTGGTAAGCGTTGGCCGTCTCCTTGCTCGACTGTCTTCGGGTGAGTCCATCACGCAGCTTCTGCACCTTCTCGAAGGCCAGCAGGCTGAGGGCCAGGTCCCCGAAGAATATGCCAGCGTCAGCGTACCGCTGTATCCACCCCGCTGACGTGCCGACACCTCCCGCGGCCTTCTCCACAAACTCCCGCTGCTCACCTCGCAAACACTCCTCCGCCACAATCCACATGATGTCAGGGACGGAGGTAATATATCCCTCACCGGTGCAGCTAGCTTGGCGGCACGCCCTCATCACCAGCTTGTTGTCCAGTAAGTTCTGGACCTTTCGAGAGAAGGCCTCCAGCTGGTTGACCTTGTCGTCTTCGGACAAATCCCCTTCTGAAGGGAACTTCGGCAGCTTATTCACGAGCTTCAGCAGCGCGTCCTCCACCTTCTGCTCGCCGATGAGGTCACGGCTGCTGGGCTCTCCCGCGGTGGACGATGAAGTAGCTGCAGGGGTAAAGGTTGCTGCGTTAGGTGAAAGATGAGGTCGAGGGTGACGTGAACCAAGGTTAGTCGGAGCCGTCGCAGGCGCGGGGGTCGTCGGATGATGCACAGAGGTGGGGGCTGCCGTCAGAGCTAGAAAATGGGCTCGACCATCAGATGGAGGCGGGGTTGGAGTCGGCGTAGGAATTGACCGTGACTGCAGCTGCCGATACCACTCCAACTGCTCCACCTCGGCCCATGCTGTAAGACAGTCGGGATCCAGGAGGTGCATCTCGGACTCAGGGGTATCGGAGACGTGCTTCCATTCCGGGCGGGGGTGTCCTGAGCCCGCAGGCCTACTGCGGTATGCCAGAAGGGCCGCGTCCACCACGCCCCGGTCCACCACCCACGCATGCGTCTCCATCTCCGGGGTCATCAGCATGACTGGCGGCTGTGCCACTGTGCCCCCCATGTCAAGGTACTCCCTCAGTGATACCCCCAGCAAGAGGATAGCCTTGTAGAAGAGGTCAAGGCCACCATCTGCAGCCGATCTGACCGTAGCCGTCGGCATTCCGAGTCCGAGGTATCCAGTGTCCCCCCAAGACTGCGGTACCCACAGAGTGTGGCCATCTCGTGTGGCCAGTAGGGCCCGCCCTCGATGCCCACCTCGACCAGACGGAGGGGGACGGGGAGGTCTCCCTGGTGACCCGTCACGACCTCCACCATCATGCTCTGGTGCTGGTAACGCAAGCGTGCTACCAGGTGGAGGAGGAGGAGGTGGTGGCGGTGGCCCACTGGGCATTGGGAGTGGCACCGCGGGTGGCAAGGGAGCAGCTGTCGGAGGTCCAGGTGGTGCACATTCCCCATCGCCACCTCCAAGTGCTGGTACAGCAGGGTCATGTGCAGGGGGAGGCAGCTCCGCTGAGGGCCCGCCAGGCGTCACTGCACCAGGACCATCAGGGGTCCCGTTCGCCTCACGGAAGTTCACATGTCGAACGGCAGCTGTCGAGTCAGTGCCTGGTGTGTGGTCAGCAGGGGTTCCTTCACCAGACCCGAGAACCACCACCGTCTCCAGGGACTGCCTTCGTAGCCGGGCCAGTTGGCGGGAGCCAACGGTCTCGCGCTCTCGTGTGGTGCTGCCCTTGCCCGCCGTTTGCTGCAGGGTCACGTCCCCGTTGCTGACTCCAGCTCCTCCTCTGCCGCCAGGCTGCCCAGTTTGCACCCCCACATCGGGGGCCACCACCGCGGTCAGGGGGGCAACACCAGCTCGCTGCGGGTGAATCTCCCCCCCGCCCTCCGCCAGCTGCGGATCAACCGAAGCGATCCCCGCTGGGGGGTCTGCGCCGGGGTGCTCTGCGTGCACCCCTCCAGCGTCTGAAATGACCCCTGTTGGAGGATCCGCGCCGGAGTGATCCGCGGGCACCCCTCCAGCGACTGAATTAACCCCGGCCTGGGGGTCTGCACTGGCGGTCTCAGCTGTGGGGTCTGCAGGAGCGGACCGTGTGCCCCCCCCCCTTGGCTGTGGAACTCCTTCAGGCACTCCCTGAAGGTGGCCGCCAGGGCTGCAGGGGTAAGGGTCCGCCCTTCGTCACGCTCTCGACGCCGCGACCTCCGCTTCCTCTCCTTGGCGTCGCGATGCCTGCGGGCACGGTCACTAAGTCCGTCACTCTGCCCGCTCCTGCCCGACTTAGACGACCTCGAAGATTTTGATGACCTCGACGAGGACGTCTGCGAGACGGACGAAGAGCCCCCGCCAGAATTGGAGTCGGACTCCTCGCGGAAAGGTAGGTTGCGCTCGTCCCAGCTCCCCGGTCCCGACGAACGACGAGACCGCCGACGCCCTGCGTTGTTCGAGACGAACACTTCAGGCGGTTGTGGCGGTGCTGCGGACGTCTCGTCCACGCCAACGGTGACAACGCGCTGCGCTGAGGCTGACGCAGTGATGGAGACGACCAGCTCCTCCTGCTCCTCCTCGTCGTCATCTACCTCGTCCCAGCGCTGCCCTTCCCCGTACGGATCGTTGGGGTCCACGTCAATGTGGCCCCCCGCCCGCAGATACTCGTCGTAGTCGTTGGGGTCCGCCTCGTACTCATACGCAGACTCCTCGCCAGCACTACGGCCAAATGGGTTGTCGGGGTCTACGTCACTGTAGCCCCCTGCTCTCAGGTACTCGTCGTGAGGGCAGGGATTGTCTGCGACAGGCTCCTCTTCCAGCTCATCCTCCTGTACCCCTCCAGCGTTCGTCGCGTGGGCCCCTGCAGGGAAGCCCTCACCGGGGTGCTCTGCGTGCACCCCTCCAGTGGTACGAAAGGCCCCTGCTGGGTAGCCCGTGCCGGGGCGCTCTGCGAGCACCCCTCCAGCACCATAGGTGGCCTGAGCTCCCACCTGCAAGCCTGACGCAGCCAGCACCGCCGCCTCTTCCTGCCGACGATACGCCAGCCAGCGTGCCGCCTCCTCAGCACTCCTAGCAGTCCCTGGCAGCGTCTGAGCCGGGGAGTGAAGTGCAGGGGCGTATGGGGAGGGAACCCCCCCGAAGGGGAAACCCCCAGACCAGGTCCATGGTACAGCGGGGACCGGTCCAGGAACTGCTGCTGGGGTGTGGTACACCGGGACAGTTCCTGAGGGATGTGGTTGTGGGTAAGGGCTGAGTGGAGTAAGGCGGGGGTCTGCGAGGGGGACCTGAGGTGGTTGATATGGCAGGGGACTGGGCTGTCCCGGGGCCATGAGTACTGCAGGTCCGGTGGTGGAGGGTGGAAAGAAGCCAACAACAAGTGAGGGTGGAAAGGTGAATGGAGACGGGGGTACGGCGTATGGGTCGTAGGGCGGCTGCATATCTGGAAGTAGGCAGGCTAGTTCTGTTGTGGAGGTTGAGGTAACGGTAGGGGCTGGAAACCTTCAGGAAGTGTGAACGGGTCCTCTTCGTCGTCCGACGTAGTGGGGGACACTGAAGGTGAAGGAGGGAAGCCGCCAAATGGAATACCAGGTTGCTGAAGAGGTCCAGGAGGGTAGACCCACTTGTCAAAGCCCTGCTTCCACCACTGTCGTCTGTACGTGTCACCAATACCAAAGGGTATGGCCATATGCTGGTAGGTTACTAAAAATAGCCCACAGTGTTAAGGGGGCTGGAAGTGGATGTATGTTCAGCAGTCGAAAGCACACTTGCTGCCAGCTGCTGAGGTTGCTTGTAACACTATTGGAAGTGAAAACAAAGTTGAAGAAGTACTTTTTATGTTGTCAACGTAGTCCTTACTTCACTTCTGTCCATTTCTAGAAAATTCGCCAGGGCTCCGCGACACAGTTTTCAAGTGCTAGGTGTGGATGGAGAGTGCATGCTGCAGCCAAAAGTATCCAAATAGCTCCCAGAAGGTCCCATAACTCCATACACTGATAAAAACTTTTCAGTAAGGTCCATATTTGAAAGATAAACCGTGTGTACTGTCCAGAATAAGTATTTGGCAGTCTGAAAAGTCCATTTTCAGTCAAAAAGGGCTATTTTGGGGCTGAAAAAGTTGCATGCATCAGCCAAAAAGGGCACCAAAGGGCTGTAGGCCTTCAAGAACTGTTGAGAACGGTAAATAATATCCAGACTGAGTAGAATAAAATAATAATATCGTTCAAAAGTTCCATATTGAAGTCTAGAAGCTTGATCCACTCTTAAAACTCAGGGTTGATGGACCAAAAAGGAGTGAATGCAGCTCCCAAAAAGGCTCAAAAAGGTCTCAAAGCTCCAAGAATTGATGAGGACTGGTAAAGTTTGGTAAAATATATCCAAAATAAGTAAAATAACTTTTCACAACCATCCAGAAGCCCAGTTATCGAAGTTGAGGAGGTGCATCAACTCTTTTTAAGCTCTAAAAAGGGAGTGAATCCGCACATATTTTGAAGAAATAAGCTGTTTGAGGCCATACTATGAGTTGATGAAGACTAAAACAATTGTAAATAACTCATAAAAATCGCACAAAAGTTGTTGTAAGCCATCATACCTCCCCCCCAATATGTGCCGTAGAGTTCACTTATCGGGATGCACACGGAAGTGAGCCAAAATAGGCCAAAAACGAGTGAAACCGGTATAACCAACGACAAAAACGGTCCCGCCTCTAGGACGCTAACCCGTCAAGCCGCCAGAACAACCGGAATGCACATCAAAGACATATCAGAACGTCGCAACGGAAGCTGAGAGCAGTTCGCCACAGGTCCAAAGTGCGCATGCAAGCACGCAAAGCGAGCGAGAGCGAGCTAAAAAGACGCTCACACGTTCTGATACCAAATTGTCCCAGGGGAATTCCCAGGAGTAAACTATTATCCTCTATTATCTTGAGGAATCATATCATATATTCAGATATACTATTTAACATAAACCCAGACAGCAAGAGTTATATCATTTGCTGTCCAAGTCCAAGAGACCAACTCTGTTACCTCTCTTTATTCTCTCCTCTGAGCTCACATATTATTTTCCCCAACTGTTCGCTCAGGCAATGTCACATCCACTCACTAATTTCCCTAATAGTTCGCTACTCTTATTCTCATCGAAATCAGACCCCCCCTACTATGGGTGTCTCAGCAGGTACGTCGTGCCTCCTGGCACATTAGTGTTTATCATATCTTGAGCTTTTACCTCGACACGTTCCGTACGTTCTTGAGCTATCTCCTCGTAGCTGTTTTGAGATATCTCAGTAGGTTATGGGTTTCATTTTTACGCTGACTGTGTAGTTTTCTGCGAGCGTGTTGAGGTTTGGAGAGGGGCTGCTGCTCCTCCATCTTTCTTCAGAGCAGTAGCCCCAACCACGTGCGTTCCCTTAGCTTTCATGGGGCGTACTGTGGATTCTAGCTGGACCTCGCCTGGTGATCTTTCACAAGTTGAGTATAGGAAATTGTGCGAGCGCACACAGACTCAATTTTCGAAGCTTGAATCGCTTAAGAAGGACCAGCTTGTTGTGCTGGCTAAAAGACTCCGCATTTTATGGGAGTTTGAGTCCCGCTCCGCAGTTATATTGGCTCCTGTTATTTTCGACGATTCCGATTTCTCTTTGCCTGTCGCGATTGTGAACAGCCGAGCGTCGTGGCGGGTGGCGTGGTGACATGGCTGCAGAGGAGTTGGGCGTGCGGGGTGGCGGTGTCAGGGCGTGCGTGCTGTTTGCGCGGGAAATTTTTTAGATATATATGGAATGTAAAAGGTTCAGGAAACTCAGCAGAATGTTTGGAAATCGTCTTATTCTTGGAATTTCGAACGTGCACGGGGCTGTATGTGCATCCCCAAAAGCTCTGACGGGCAGCCTGATGAAAAGGTGCCCGGTCAGTGGGGAGTCTTCAAAGGGGAAGGCAAAAAGGGGCAACTCAGGCTCAAGAACTATGCAGCGAAGGCCGAGTGGACTGGTGGGCTCGACTTCAAAAGGGAGGCCAAGGTCCATTGGCCAGCAGAGACTAAATTCACAGCTCGCTCGGGCTGGCTGAAAAGGTTGAATTCAGCCCCCGAGCGGGGCCAACCAGCCCGAGTGGGAATGCCCAAAGCAGGCAGCAGCGGTCGGCACTGAATTCACAGGGGTCGGCTCAGGCCCCAACAGCGAAAGCATACAGTTGGACGATGTCTGAGAATTCACGGTGTCCGGGCAGAGGTCGAGTGTGGTGAATCCACTCGGCAGCAGTCGTACAGCCAGAGAGCGCGTGAATGCACACTTGAAAACGGCAAGACAGGGTCCGGAAAGAAGGGCAGTCGTCTCTTTGGAGTCTGAAAAGTCGTCAGAGGTGTTGAGTTGGGACGTCGTCTGAAGTAGCCGAGCTTAGCCGGGCGGGCTGGCTTTCCATACTTGTGCTGAATTCGGGTTGTTTAAAACGGAAAGCTGCTGGCCGTCTCGGCGTCGCCGTGCACCTTCTCAACACTCTCAGGGTGGGAATTCACGGGAGTGCGAACTATCGCGCCTCACCTGAGAATTCCCTCGGGAACTTGGTAAAGAAAAGTGGTCGTAAACGACGAAGACGATGTCTTCGTGCGAACACGGAGAAGAAAGCAGCATCGGCGTTAGTGAGTGAAGTTAAGGCTGAGCTGCGGCACGCACACATACCGCAAACGCACGCACGCACGCATGAATTCAGGGTACACTTTTGCGCGCCTGTTTATTGCTGTGAGGTGAATTCAGAGGTGTTCCGGGCTCCTCAGGTGCATAGCAGGTTCCTGCACGACTGTCCGTTCCTTGCAAGAAAACGCGGAAAGCTTTCACCTAGCACACAGTGCCTCGGGCTTACCTCGACTGCGTGGAGCTGCGGCCGTCAGTGCTGCGGATTCGCCTTCCGTTGTGCGAGTGTGGATCTACGCCTAGGCGGTGTGGCTGCGCGAGCGAGGGTGCGGATTCGGGGTCGCTGAATTCAGGCTACGTGCTACGTGCGGAACGCGTGTCAGACAAACTGTCCCTGACTGATTCAAACGGGCGCTGGGTGCGTGAGTATTTGCAACGTCGCTGTGAATTCAGCGAGGAAAAATATATTCGATACAAATTTACGCAAGGCCAAGATGATTTTGAAAGGTTCAGAGTTATCTGCAGAATGTTTGGAAATCGTCTCTATTCTCCTTAAGAGCTCTTGTCCTATAGCTGCAGCTAGGCGTTTTGCGTCTTCTCGGTTCGCGATGTTTCGCCTTCTCCAATCAGCGATCTGCTTCCTTATTTGAACTGTCGCCAAATGCTACATCCCGTTGGTGACTCTTGAGATACTGCATTCTGACGCTAGCTGCTGTTGTGACGTGATGTCACATGTGGTGCGTTCGTATCGAGTTGCCGCGAACTTCCGCGCTTGGGGCGCGGCGCAGCGCTTCGCGTTGCTCTCGTCGGTGTTGCAGGTGCCAGCGGTGATCCGGTGCGGCGAGCCGGAGACTTCGTCCACGTGGCGCGGATGAGATGCTATGGTGCCTGTGATATTCCTTGATCTTCACGAGGCCGTGGATGGGCTCAGCCTGGCCCGGCGGATGTCGCGCGACACCCGGTGGACTGTCGCCCAGTTCGTGCGAGCGGGAGCAGTTCAGAGAGAAAGCATTTTGTAGAACAGGAAATAGGTCTGAGCGAATGCAACTCGAGTTGGGCGTTGTTGTCGTACGCGATGACGTGGCTGTCGTGCTGCTGAATAACTGACTGGGGTGTTTTGGGTTGATGTAACGGCTGATACGCCATGGGTGGCGTCCGTGGCTGCTGTGCGAGGGTGCTGTTGTCGTGACGCGTCGTACTGTACCGCATTGGCGTGTTTTGGGTATAATTTAGATGCGTGACAAGCGTCATCGGGCGAATAACTGATTGTGAGGAAGGGGTTGTCTGAGGGGCACCACGCTGATCGCGGGTTTCACGGAGTTTCGACTCGCGAAAGGGAATGGGCCTGTGAGATTTGCTCCTGTAAGAGTAGCGGTCAGAAAGGCTTGCCTTCAGACGTGGGTGCTGGCATCTGCTTTCCTGGTGGCTTGCTGAAGCAAGATCTACATCGGGCTGTCGTGGATTGCTGGTGGTATCTGAGCGTGAAATCAGGGCGGTGGTGTGGCTGGTATAAATTATATGTCGACTGGTATAACTAGCACACGGGCGCACTTGGGGAAAAGCGGTGTTGCGGAGTGGGGGGAAAATGGTGACAACTGAGCGCGGACGTGGAAATGACTGTCTGAGGGGTGGCAGGGGTGTGGCTGAGCTGGGGCAGTGGGGAGGAGACCCTGTCGGGGGCTGCGAAGGGGTCCCCCCCCTCGACCCCGGGGTTGAGCGTGTCCATAGTTGTGACATGCCTACTTCCTCTGTTCGATCTTCAGTTTCATGTGTTGATGCCTGCAGCCAAACTGATTTGTATGCTCCAGTGGACCCACAATCCTTGGGGGGGCCAGTTTCCCCTCTACATTATGCTCCGCTGGTTCCTGGTATATCTGTTGGTTGCTTCACAGGTCTCAGCACCTGACTATTTTGACGGCGCAGAGGTTTCATTGGAAGAGGATATATTTTTCGATTGCTACTCTGACTTCACACCGGACATTGTCTTGCGGCCAGGTTCTGAGCCAGCTCCTCTGGTGTCCTCAGCGGCGCGTGATTCCGTCGTTTCTGGCTCAGCTAATTTCTCAGATTTGGCTAGGCAGCGTTCGCAGCTTTGGACCATGGTTGACGTTCTTGGCAGAGAGTTTTATGGCGACAGTAGTTTCTATTTCGACAGGACCTATGGCATTGGAGCCTTGGTTTTTTATGCTTTTCGCCACTGGGATTACTGTGGAGTTCTGGTAGAAGAGCGTGCGTCGCAAACAGACGCTGTGTCTGGCGATGCGCGTTCGCATTCTGATCTTGTTGCTGCTTTACAGTCAGTGCAGCCTACAGTAGTTCATGTGGAGAAGTTAATAGAAGTTCCGAAATTTGTAGAAGTTCCGAAAATTGTTTATTTGCCTTCTAGCTTTGACCTTGCGTCTCAGCAGGGGGTACTCTCCTCTGGTGTTTGTTCGTTTTTCGACGAGGGGACTCCGGTCCCTGAGGCAGCTTTCGCGTTCAACGCCGTTGGAGATGATTCTGAGGACGCCTCCCACCGAAGCGAGGGGGAAGAGTCAGAAGATGTTGGGCTCGTTCTTTATGTGGGACACGCGCGTGATTACTATTTGGAGGTTGGGAACGACGGGGTTCTCTACGACCCTTGGCAGTGGCATTCTCATTTTCTTTCGACCTTTCGTGATCTCGAAAAGCGACGTTACCACATGCATGCCGACGCAGATCTTGCAGCTTGGCAGGATGAGGCTTTTAATTTTGTGGATAATTACGCCTCTGTAGTCCGCGGTATGGACGAAGCTCTTTGGGTTGCTTGATTTCTTACGGCTACCCCCAGTGGCTATTTTATTGTTCAGCTGGTTCATTTTAATTTATCAAATTCGATCGGAGAGACTTTTACCCGCCTTTTGCTTTACTGTGGGATTCTCTATCGTGGCAGTGTAGTTCGGAATTTTGCAGCTTAGATCTCGGCCACTTGGCCACAGGTGTGCACGGCTGTTTTTGCTATATTATTATCTTTGGTTCGCTTCTCTCATTACAGCCACAGGGGCGCACAGGGACCGTATTCATTTGTTCGGGTTACACGTACGGTGGCAACATTTTGATCATTTCAGCGGTGTTCGCTGTCGTTGATCTAGCACGTGCCACGACATTTTACCTTCGGATGATGTATTGTTCGATGTGTCTGTGCTCCGTCGGCGGATCGGAGGTGAATCTAGTGGATGTATTTTAGCGGGCTGTGTTGTTCACCGTCGGCAAAGCTGAGATGAGCTTTATTATTCTTTGTCTATACTTCGCGTGCCACCCCACAGAGGGGGTACTAGTTTGTATGATTAGATCGGACTAGAGACATTGTTTGGAGCACACTCGATAGCTGTTAGCTTTGTGTCCTCCTCACAAAGGGGGGTATACTAGGATATGACCACTGTCATAGTATGACAGGTCATAGCACTAGCTAGTCCGAACACAGTATATATGATTAGTGTTTATCATATCTTGAGCTTTTACCTCGACACGTTCCGTACGTTATTGAGCTATCTCCTCGTAGCTGTTTTGAGATATCTCAGTATCAGTTGACTCTTCAATATGCCGTCGCCAGAGAATTGTTCACGTTAGCATGCAAGGTCACTCCATTTATTATTCACAATTGTTGCAGACATGTTTCATTAGCCATTCTTAGTAATGATTATCAGCAAGGACATTCCAGTACGTGATTGATTGAAACCCATTAACACCACCACTACTACTTTGCATACGCGCACCGCTCAGCGCACTCATATACTCAATGCGATACCTACATACCCTCCGGCACGCTTTCACCGTGTGCACGTGCCTCAAAAGTCGCTGCCTACGAATGTTTTGCGGAAGCTCTAATGCCAAGTACATATAAAAGTGTAATTTGACTGCAGGGTACCTGGCACGATGACAGTGAAATTGGGCTTGAAATCACGATGATAATGAATACCAGATGTCCGGGGTATGACAGTATGACACTATGACAGTATGACACTATGGCAGTATGACACTATAGTAGTATGACAGTACTGTGGGGGGTGTCATCGTGGCACTCAGTCAGACCCTCGAAGAATGGTCGGATTCGCATCGGGGTTGAAAAGACAATGAAATCGAATATCAGATACCAAGGTTATGACAGTATGACAGTATGCCGCTATGACAGTATGATAGTATGACAGTATGACAGTACAGTAATATGACAGTACTGTGGGGCAGTTATCGTGTCAGTCTGTCGGCATAACATCTGAATCGAGAATGACGAATCGGAATTAGAAATGAGATCGGATCGGGAATTCAACGTTGAGCCGAAGTGTGACATCGGCTGTCGAGTGGTTGACCCTGCAACCTGAGTGACGAGTGAATAAGTGGAGCACTTGAGAAGTGTTTAGCCTTCAAAACTCGGAACCGAATTATCGTTTGTACCTCAATCTGGCCCTGATCCAGTATATTATAAAAATCCGAATTGTGTACCTTTGCACGTTCAATCAAAAACATATCTCCGAGCATCTGTCGTAGTGCCCACGGGCACACCCAAACCACATATTTTTGCAAAAAATTCCAACCGCAACTAAGGGGTTAAACCCACCGTCACTAACAAAGTGTAAACTCAGATGGGAAACTACATCCCAATGACTATAAGTTGACTATTGCTCAGCATTTAGATCCTCGAGTAAGTACGGAATGCTGAACTATATACGTAACATATAACCTGATACCATGCTTAATTGCATATTCTGGATCAGAAGATGATAGTTATATAATGTATATATAGATATCCCACCTGATACACTTGGCACTATAGCCGTACATAAGAGTGGGAAGGACAGGTGCATTGCTGTAGGACTGGTTGATATAGTCCCAGTACTGAAGGCAGAATGTGGCACCCGAATAACAGCTGATAACTGTTGGGTGACCACCATGCAAAACCTTCCAAGCGTAACTCCTTTGTCCTAAGATGCAAGTGAATTGTTCATAATATGTTGACATCACATAAAAGCATTCTGAGGAAATCCCTATATATTCATATGAGTTGTCATCACTACAAATGACATGGGTTTCGAATCATCGAAATGAGTATAACTCCGATGAATTCATTAGTACAGAACAGCTGTTGAGATTATTCCTCCGGCTGGATTGCAATCATTTACAATCCTTGTACATTCCGGTGACAAAATATTGCACTGGACTGATCACCACATTTGGTATAATCTGTGATATATACATCATCAGAAAAAGCATTGCAACCAGTACAATGCTGTCTAAACTCACAAAGATGAGTAATCGATTTTCTCAGATGTAATAAATTGAGGCACAATGTGACCTACGCTAGAATCGCGTATGCTCGGGCACTGTATTGTGACCTGCGCTAAGATCGCGTATGCATGGACACAATATGCCTCGTGCCGATGACGTGGACACAATTCATACAACCTCCGGTACAAGCGGACAAGGTTGACTGCCACGACATCACATCTGAAATCAATAAATCACTCAGAGAGAAGGTGTTGACATCAGTACGACACCATTATACATATAATCATGAGGAGTTAAAGAAGACACAGTCTCTCCGATATTGACAAACATGGTGCACATATTACCATGCTCTCTGATCATATATTTGATATCCCACAGCATACGATGATGGTAATAGCAAACCACTTCGCTGGAGGGTAGTGTTGTATTTCATACAGCACATGCATGGGCACTAGATGACCCACGCTGATGACGTGGATTCGGGCTGCATCCCAAAGACTGCGATGCACCTTCGGTGCAATGGGCTGCATCCCGAGAACTGCTATCCAGCTTCATAGTAAGCTTCCACGTCATCACATAGAGGTCGGACCTCTGTTGTATTTAAACGGCGCTTGACAACCGCCTGGCAATACACTTCCTTGAGGGGGGAAGATGATAAGCTACAAATACAACTAAAAACCAAATAAATAATAAAGACAAATAATAAAACAAGTAAGTTGCATCATTGTTTTTGTTTTGGTAATCATGACTATATACAGTCAAACCATGCAGAATTCCATGAAGTTGACACACATATGTATCGAACATTTCTAAGGTCATCAGCCATGACATACATATGAGCTTGATTTTGAAGACCTAGACATTTGTATACATCTGGTCTAGCATGTATCCAGACTAGAATTGTATATTGATTCGGTGCAAGCACTATAGCCTCTGCCACCGATGATCATTGAAAGGGCAACCATTCTTGATATTTCATACATATCATCTGATTGAATCATTAAAGGTGTCAAGATTACTCAATGCAATATGCAGGCTACGGCCTGAGTACAACACCTAGATAGGTCAAAGCCACTGAGCTGACCAATGCAGCATAAATGCTAACTGCCTTTGAAGGCTACATAATAAGCCTATTGCCCTTATGTCTTGATATGTATCCGTGTATTGGCATCTCTTTGAGGTAATTATGCCTACTGAATGAGCCATACCAACCATCTTGTCTTCATTGATCATTACATATCTAGAGATCATCAGCTCTTCATCATACCAAAAGGTTGAGTTATTGTCAATTGGTTTTTCAGACACCATTCCTCAGAGGTCTATTCATCATGAAAGACAGAGTCTGTGCTATTATGGCTATTCAGCCTCCGACATAGCTGCATAGCTATTTAGCTTATGACCCAACCGTTGTTAAGCAGCCTCCACGCTATATGGCTGAAAGATGGCAAGCAATCTCTTCGGTCATTTTTGGGCATAAAGCAATCAAGCACAACCAATCCAGGATGTTTATCCCAAAATTCTCTAAGAATTATTCATATTTTCCATGTATGTGTCATATGAAAACAACCAAATACCACCCTATGATGGGAGTCATCTCCTTCAGTGGTGATTTTGCATAGTGACTTTCTTGCTGTTTATTTTCTTCGCATGCTGCAGGTCTGCTGCCTCCCTGTGTGATTCGTCCTCGATGAAAGAACAAGACATGTTGAAGCCAGTTTTGCTTTTGGATGAAGAAAGCTCAGAAGATGAGCTAGTAGATTCCAGCAAGTTTCGTGGCTGGTACAACGTTCCGGATGCAGCAGTAGCAAAGAGGCGCTTGCAGAATAAGAAAAAAGCTGAGCGTGATGCCAAAAGACGTAGGAAAGAATATCCTCAGTGGATGTTGGATAGTCAATGGTAGCTTTAGCTAGAAAAGTACATTAGATTCAGATTCTGAACATTTAAGTGGGCTTGAATGCACTCAAGTTTGTACTGAGTTGCAATTGTCCAAAGTTTTATTCAGACATCACTACTTATTTGTGGAATAGCATACAATGGTATAAACCATCCACATATAGTGATATAGATTGACACCATATTTGTAATTTCATATCATTTTTGGCACATAAGACAAGCATGCTTCATTAAGAAATGAAGACTCTTCGAAAGTTCATTCTGGAATGTTTAGAAATTTGTTGCCTCATCCATTAGGCCACGAAGTCTTGGAAAACCCGCAATCTGTATACGGTTTCCAAGCGCAGTTCATCCTCATTCTGGAAAGTGACAGAAATTTTATAGTCATAAAACAAGTCACAATTCTATCGAATTGAAATGACACATTCATCATTCATACTTCTTTATCATGACAAGTCTCTGAATAGTGTTTGCCCAAAAATAAAATGGGCACCATTGAGATAAGTGATCATGTGCTGAAGAATATACACATATCACTAGGCAATGCCATGTTCTATTCATAATGAAATGACATGTCAGCCATCCATCAACTACGAAAATACAACTCGTAGTAAGTTGTTGTCATTACGGACACTTCTTGATTGGCTCTCCATTAGCTTCGATACCAAAGTTAACTTCGGTACCATCACTGATTTCTTTGTTCATCATGACAATCATTACTATAGTGACCCTGAACTGACAAAGTATGTGGGCTGCAACCCAGCGACTGCATTTGACATCATCTGGCATTTGCCACATTCAAAAACGTCAGGCATATTGCCAATATGACGTAGAGAGAATCAATGTTCAGATTGACATTGTTACCTCTAAAGCATTCAATGAGTAATCTCAGTCTGATTCTCTATCAAACCATTTTTCACATAACATAATGATTGAATAACATCCTCCATCACCATCTGATTGGTTTGATGCATCTCTTTTTGCGAGGGGGAGGAAGAGTATAGATTCATTCATTTTTCATACAGCTGCCACAAATTGATTTACATCATTGTGATTTTGCTTGGAAGATTAAAAATCTTATCAAAAGTTCCAGCATCTGTGTATAGCAGCCATAAAGTTGATGACACGGTACATCATGCCGATTGAAGCATCAAATGAAGTCTTATTTGACTTACTGACACATAAAGTTCATCATGAAGAAATCATAGATACATATTTCTCTGGCTCTATCATATTATATGAAGGGCACTGACATAGGAGAACGATGGTTTTTCAAATGTGAATAAGCTATATTGTAAGCTTACGACCATCACTTTGACGTCAACAGCTTGAGATGCTGATTGTCGAAATTCAAGAGTCGAAGGATTCGATGAATCAACCTTGGTAACATGTGTTTTGATTGATGAATTGTTGATCCAAGGCTTCTTCCCAAATCTAGAGAAGCTGGCACACAAGTTGTTGCCAATGTCTTAAGGAAAGCATCTGAGCAAAGGATTGTCAGTTGTGCCATCAGGCATCGAATTCCATAACAGCAAAGCCGAGTGAGTGAGATCCGCCACTCTAGCTATTTGCCCGCCATTCCTTCGGATCCAGGTTCATGACAAGAGACAATTCATCAAAGTCATACACCAATGCATAAGTCACATGCATGGTTGCACAGATTGTATCCGAATGCCACCCCATCGAGGTTAAGCATCTAGACAGTAACTCTGGCCAACAAAAAGCCTTCCTGTCTCCGGATATCTTGAGCATTCTCATTTCCAGCTCCATTATGGACTAGGAAGCATCATGACTGTGCCTCGCCAGGACGCTAATCCTCAAAGCCGCACACTTAAGGCGAGCCTTATGAGACAGTGACCTTTGGCTTGTGGGGCGTCAACCCCTTATCAAATCCTGAACACTTGTTAACACCTGGATAAATTATCATGATGCAACTTAAGTGGGATTATAAGTTCCACATAATCATATTGTCTACGTATGCTGAAGGCATAACTGCCGCATATGGTCACGATAGGTCGCAGCTTCTATAACATTGTGGCTTCTGAGTCAAAAGCTGATAGCCAATGACTTTTGCCAATAATTTCCGACCAAATAATAATCAGGCCGTGGAAACATATACCCAAGAGGTTTTCGTCCATCGGTCATATATATATATATATATCAGGGCTGCATCCCAAGAACTGCGATGCGCCTTCGGTGCAATGGGCTGCAACCCGAGAACTGCAGGGTTATATCCCTAACATTTTTACCCTGCATCAAATTGATATGACAGGAGCAGGAATTGATCCTTCCTTGCTAAGGTGTAGTGAGCCTTGTATAAATCATACCCTTACACAGATACGCATATGCGGGTACCAATATCTGTGAAAAACTGCTAATGCTACCTTTGCCAAGACCGTGGTTTGTCATCGGATTCTGTGACCAGTCATCCGAAGCTACCGGAGACATCGACTGAGGTAGACGGAGTTGTGATCCTAAGTTGTGCTTGACAAACATAACTAAATAAATTTCACATTAGTACGTGGCGAATCCATTCTCACTCATCGCGATAGATGTTCGTCAAAGCGTGCGTACTGGACCATATCAAGAGTGAGCAGACCGGGTAAGGATTATAAATCCAATCCCGTTAAGCAGGGCCACTCTGTTTGCAATAAAACAAGCCCCCGGTGAAATAACTCCGGAAACAGACACGGGCTCCCCGTTGCCGCCTATGAACCTCCAACGTAGCTTAAGGAGGGGAGGAAGGGTTGGGTGCACTATATCAGGCCGAGAATCGTTCGATTATAAATCGTTAAATCGTGGGATCATCGTTCGCAAAGCGACGACGGCTAGCGCAAATAATCCGTAACGTACACCTCGGATACTTTGAATCGTCACTCTGACGCACGATACGTGTGGATCAATCAGTAATCCAGCGTCAATCTGTATCACGAAACGCAATTCATTGAACCTTGAACCGTCACTCTGAAATACGATACGAACTTCAAAGGGGGCTACATCCTAAGAACTGTAAGGTGAGGGACTAAAGTGGACTCAGTTCCCCCCAATAACCTAAAAACACCATGAGGGACGCCTCAAATCGGTGTAAGAAGACTGGTACCAGCAAGAAGCAACAACAACAAAGACATCATAGACATATACAAAGGTATGCCCGTTGTGAGGTCACAACTCTTTTAAGAGGGGAGATCTGTCAGGGTCATGACCGATGACATACCTGTCATACGTATCATACCTGTCATACCATGTCATGTCATGTCGAGTCATGTCATATATTATAATGACAGTCGTCAGTACGGTCGACTATGACTGTACATGTCGTCAGATGACAAGTCACGTCATCTGTCATCATTCAAGGAAAGACTTGAATGACACCTGTCATCGAGAGTTCGTACGTCGAACTCGAAGATGGCAAAGCAAGATACATCTTGAAGAAACAAACAAGAACCATCTTTGCTTTAAGTATGTGCGGAACACGCATACGCAGTATTATGGAGCGAACATATTATTCGTTCTGACGATACTGGTCGTTCAACCAACGTCTCGGGTTCACAACCCAATGGCGGTACCATCTATGCGATGGGAGACGTATGGTATAGATGAGGAAGCGTTGTGCTTCAGCAGAATCTACACACAGAAGTTCTGCACTCATCCCGCTATTATCTTACGCTTGTGTTGCCGTTCTACAACGCAGCGTTTACTTGTATTTTATATGATATATTGAGGGCTCGCTTATCTAGCCCTAACAGCTATCCAACTTATGACCCAACCGTTGGTAAGCGGCCTCTACGCCATATGGCTAAAGATGGCAAGTGATCTCTTCGGTCATTCTTGGGCATAGTCGGCCAATTCAGGATATTTATCCCGATATTCTCCAAGATTGTCGAGCCACTCATGTTTTCCATGTCTCATATGAAAACAGCCAACATATCGCCCTATGAAAGGAGTCATCTCCTTCAGCAAGGGGAAGTGGGTTATGTTGTAAAATTGACCAGTCTGATCATCACAAAAGTTACAGATTTGAGAAAATCGATTGAAACTTGTATTGAAATTGACTATTCCTTAAGATAAGGTATTGCACCTAAGGGAATAAAGGTTTCATCGTCTGAAATAGGAAAGGAGACATTGACTCTAGTTCCTGAATCCAGAATCACATAGAAAATACATTCTATCCTGTGCATATAGAAAGTACATTAGATTCAAATTCTGAGCATACAAGTAGACTTGAATGCACTCGGGTTTGTACTGAGTTGCAATTGTCCAAAGTTTTATTTTGACATCACTATTTATTTGTGGAATAGCATATTACAATGGTATAAACCATCCCGCACATATAGATTGACATCATACTGGTGGTTTTATATCATTTTGGCACATAAGACACGCATGCTTCATTGAGGAATTATGACTCTTTGAAAGCTCATTCTGGAATGTTTAGAAATTTGTCGCCTCGTCCATAAGGCCACGAAGTCTTGGGAAAAGCCATGGCGGAACTCGAACCCGCAATCTGCAGATGGTTTCCAAGCGCAGTTCATCCTCATTCTGGAAAGTGACAGAAATTTTATAGTCATCAACAAGTCACAATTCTATCGGATTGAAATGACACATTCATCATTCATACTTCTTTACCATGACAAGTCTCTGAATAGTGTTTGCCCAAAAATAAAATGGGCACCATTTTGAGATAATAAGTGATCATGTACTGAAGAGGATTCACATATCACTAGGCGATGCCATGTTCTAGTCACAATACGGAAATACAGCTCGTAGTAAGTTGTTGTCATTACAAACACTTCTTAATTGACTCTCCATTAGCTTCGATACCAAAGTTACCTTCGGTACCATCACTGATTTCGTTGTTCATTATGACAATTATTATCCAGAAACATTGTCTAAGTTGGGCACACTATAGTGACCCTGAACTGACAATGTATGTGGGCTGCAACCCAAAAACTGCATACTGAATCATAGTGAATTGACATTGGCATTTGACATCATCTGGCATTTGCCACATTCAAAAGCGTCAGGCATGTTGCCGATATGACGTAGAGAGAATCGGTGTTCATATTGACATTGTTACCTCGAAAGCACTTGATTCGATGAGTAATCTCAGTCTATCACCATCTGATTGGTTTGATACACCTCTTTTTAAAGGGGGAGGAAGGAGTATAGATTCATTCATTCTTCATAACAGCTGCCACAAATTGATTTACATCATTTTGATTTTACATCATTGTGATTTTGCTTGGAAGATTAAAAATCTTATGAAAAAGTTCCAGCATCTGTGTATAGCAGTCATAAAGTTGATGACACGGTACATCATGCCGATTGAAGCATCAAATGCAGTCTTTATTTGACTTACTGACACATGAAGTTCATTATGAAGAAATCATAAATGGATATTTCTCCGGCTCTATCATATTATATGAAGGGCGCTCCCATAGGAGAACGATGGTTTTTAAATCTGAATAAGCTAAATTGTAAGCTTGCGACCATCACTTTGACGTCAACAGCCTGAGATGCTGATTGTTGAATTTCAAGAGCTAAAGGATTCGTTGAATCAGCCTTGGTAACATGTGTTTGATTGATGAATTGCTGATCCATGGTTTTCCCTCAAATCTAAGAGAAGCTGGCGCACAAGTTGTTGCCAGTGTCTGAAGGAAAACATCAAAGCCAAAGGATTACCATTTGTACCATTCAGGCATCGAATTCCATAACAGCAAATCCGAGTGAGTGAGATCCGCCACTCTAGCTATTTGCCCGTCATTCCTTTCAGGTTCATGACAAGAGACAATTCATCAAAGTCATACACCAATGCATAAATCACATGTATGGTTGTACAACTTGTATCCGAATGCAACCCCATCGAGGTTAAGCATCTAGACAGCAACTCTGGCCAACAAAAAGCCTTCCTGTCTCCAGATATCTTGAGCATTCTCATTTTTAGCTCCATCATGGTCAAGGAAGCATCATGCCTGTGCCTCGCCAGGACGCTAATCCTCAAAGCCGCACACTTGAGGCGAGCCTTATGAGACAGTGACCTTTGGCCTGTGGGGCGTCAACCCCTTATCAAATCCTGAACACTAGTTAACACCTGGATAAATTTATCATGATGCAACTTAAGTGGGATTATAAGTTCCACATAATCATATTGTCTACGTATGCCGAAGGCATAACTGCCGCATATGGTCACGATAGGTCGCAGCTTCTATAACATTGTGGCTTCTGAGTCAAAAGCTAAAGCCGATGACTTTTGCCAATAATAGCCGACCGAATACTAATCAGGGCTGCATCCCAAGAACTGCAGGGCCGCATCCCAAAAACTGTAGGGCTGCATCCCGAGAACTGCAGGGTTACATCCCTAACATTTTTACCCTGCATCAAATTGATATGACAGGAGCGGGAATTGATCCTTCCTTGCTGAGGTGTAATGAGCCTTGTACAAATCATACCCTTACACAGATACGCACATGCGGGTACCAATATCTGTGAAAAACTGCTAATGCCGCCTTTGCCAGACCGTAATTTGTCATTCGGATCTTATGGCCAGTCATCCGAAGCTACCGGAGACATCGACCGAGGTGGACGGAGTTGTGATCCTGAGTTATGCTTGACACACATAACTAAAACGAATTTCACATTAGTACGTGGCGAATCCACTCTGAATCGACAGATGTTCGTCAAAGCGCGCGTACTGGACCAAAAAGTGAGGAGTTGAGCAGACCGGTTGAGGATTATAAGTCCAATTCCGTTAAGCAGGGCCACTCCGTTTGCATTAAAACAAGCCCCCGGTGAAATAACTCCGGAAACATCGGGCTCCCCGTTGCCGCCTATGATCCTCCAAAGTAGCTTCAGGAGGGGAGGAAGGGTTGGGTGCACTATATAAGGCCGAGTATCGTTCGTTAAATCGTCGATCATCGTTCGCAAAGGCGTCGACGGCAAGCGCAAAAATATCCGTAACGTAAACCTCGGATACCTTGAATCGTCACTCTGAAATACGATACGCAATTCATGGAACCTTGAAACGTCACTCTGAAATACGATACGCAATTCATGGGGGCTACATCCTAAGAACTGTAAGGCTAAATGCTGCGAGAAAGACAGATACTACTGTCCGGCTAAGCAGGCTACATATCAAACAGATAATCAGATAACTAGTGTCCGGCCGAGGCTTTATGCTCTCGGAAACCCGGACAGTGAAACAAAGACTGCACTACTGTACTGTACTACTGTACAGTACAGTGCTAGGATGTCACGGACACGATACGGAGGCAGGGTGAGGCTAGGGCTAGTCAGAGCCCATAATAACTAAGCCTAAACCCGAAGTCCAGCAAATGCCTAAGGTGAGGGTTTAAAGTGGACGCAGTTCCCCCCAATATCCTAAAACACCATGAGGGACGCCTCACATCGGTGTAAGAAGACTGGTACCAGCAGCAGCAACAACAACAACAAAGACATCAAAGACATATAAAAAGGTATGCCCGTTGTGAGGTCACAACTCTCTTAAGAGGGGAGATCTGTCAGGGTTATGACCGATGACACATGTGTCATACATGTCATACCTGTCAGACATGTCATACAATGTCATGTCATGTCGTGTGCTGAAATCTGTATAGGCAGCCCTGACTGGGAGTCCCGGTCAGGCCCCTATGACAGATCCCTAGGACCAACACTGGACTGCTGACTGATCTGTAGGTTCGTACTGTGACACACGCTGTGTCACAGGTAGGCTAGACTCCGAGACCGTCCGAGACCGTTCCGGGTATATCTAGCTTAGGGTTTATTTATCTTAGACAGTTTATCCACAAGAGTACGGGACTATCTGATATCTGGTGTAATAGGATATTCCGGTATCATGTCATGTCATATATTATAATGACAGACAGTCATCAGTACGGTCAACTATGACATGTACCGTCATATCATCTGTCATTTACTCAAGGTGAGACTTGAGTGGCGCCTGTCATCGAGAGGCCAGGTTGTGGACTCGAGATGGCAAAGCAAGATGAAGTCTTGAAGAACCGAACGTGTTCGGAGAAAACTCATCTTCGCTTCAAGCATGTTCTGAACAAGCATGCGAGTATCATATGGCTTATTCGTTCAGCCGATACTGATTGTTCAACCAATGCCTTGGGTTCACAACCCAACGATTGTGGTGGCATCTATGAGATGCGGGGCATTGCGTAAATGAGGTAGCGTTGAGCTACAACAGGCACTTCTTGAGAAGCGCTGCACTCATATCCACACGTACTCTGCGTGAGCTATTAACGTTCAATAATGCTGGATTTGGCACGCCGACAGTGTCATCATCATCTGTGTCATCACCGATACGGTTCGACTACTATGACTTCTTCACTGTCATCAGCGCCATCTCCGATATCGACTTCGGTAGTCAGACAGTTCATAGCATCTGTCATCTCACATCTGACACCTTAGGGGCTGTCATCACATTCTTTCGGCGGAAGCTATAACACTTCGTATTATCTTGTGTATAGCTTCACAGTTTCACGGTTGACATATGCGAGCGTTGCACACTTGACTTGTAGTGCTTGACTGCGTGTTTGTTCTCACAGGTTATGGGCCCACCACGCTTCCACTAGTCACGGAAGGGGTAGAGTGAGAGAGAGAATGAATTTCCGCTCGTGAGCACAATTGCCTAGGACTCAGGTGGACCGGTCTAGCTAGCCGCAGCCTCCGAAGCAGCACGCGCGTCACATCAAGCCTCAACACGATCTCCACCCTCTCTTACCCTACCCTTACCGCGGCTGTAAAATTTGAACCTTTGACCCCGCATTTTGAGCCCCTGCCCTTATTTTTATAGATTGTTCAAGTGTAAATTTGTTTTCTCTTGCTGAGATCTTTTTAGTACAATTTTTAGAACCTTGATCACCGAACATTTTGATTTCTTGGATTTTCTAGACTAACGTTCGATCACCGCGACTGTAAATTTCAACATGGCCTCTACACCGTACCAGTTGATGGCGCCAGCGAGATTAAGAGCGCATCCTGCTGGTGCCTCAAAGAGGCAATTACAATTCGACCAACTGGTGGCCACACCAGTGGCTGCGCTTTCTCAACAATCAGCGGCTGAAAAGAAGTTTGATTCCGAGTCCGCAGCTTTTCTGGATGACCACCAGAAGATTGAGGCACTTGTGAGGGGAATTAAATCGAAGCTGTGTGGCAAGGGGGATGCCATTGACGAGTGGAGGTTTTGTGGTGACGAGTCGAATGCTCGTTCACTACTTGACTCCCTCGTTGAGGAGCTAACCTCTCGTCTCACGCGGTTTAACCCCCTCTTCGCACATGCTTTCCGGCTGTCCGACGCGACCGCCACAGTGATGCCAACTCCAAACAAACTCCTAAAGGAGTTATTGGAGTATCTCTGTGGCGGGCCAGCGCTCGCTTCAGTGCGGGAAGCTCACCGTTACTTCCCTGACGACGGCAAAGTAATTCTAACCGCCTTAGTCAGGGACGTAATGCCTGACCTTGAAGACTTCGACAAGGCAGACTTCATTTTCACACCCACAGTAGAGGTCCCGGCAGGTGTAAACCCCAAGCAGTTCATCAAAGCGTTCACTGACGCAGTCAGTAACGCTTCGACTGACTTGGGGCAACACTCTAGCCTCGACATCTCGAGGGAAGATGCGGTCCGTCTGTTTCTTCGTCGCACTTGTCCCGTCACCTACAAACAGGTGCACGAGGACTATGCGATTGAGAAGGTCAAAACACAGGCTGAGCTGACCCTGGTGAGCTGTGGACTCGCGATTCAGCGAGTCTACAACACACTGGGGAAAGCGAAGCAACTGACTAGCGCTTTCTATAATGATGCAGGACACCGCCACGGTGAACGTGGCGGTCTGGATTCCAGGGGAGCCCCTGACCTGCGCCCTCCCCGCCCGCGTGATGCTTACTATCCTGCTCGGTCTTCCCACCCCTTTAAGGGGAAGGGGAAGAGTTTCCGATTCGCTGCCTCCCCCTTGCCGAAGGGGGGGAATTGGCCACAGGGAATCCGCAGGAAAGGCAAAGGCAAAGGCAAAGGCAAAGGCAAGAAGGGCAAAGGAAAATCGCAGAAGACCCGAGTCACCTTCCACCCGGGTTCCAAACAGTTCATGGGCAACTGTTGGTCCTGCGGTGGGAGGCACCGCCAGGCAGACTGTACACACATGCAGCACCTGGCGGCACACTCCATGCGGCTTGACCCCGAGGCTCTAGCCGAAGGGGCCTTCACGGATGTTCTGACAGCTCGCTTTCAGGCAGCTTATGAGCATTCGGAGGAGGCCTTTCAGGCAGTCTGTTGGGAACACGGCACACCAGACATTTGTGACTCTTCGGAGTCGGTGTGCACGTACCCTGACGACGGATCCCTGTCCTTTGCCGCCTACCTCACCCAGGGGAATGAGGACTCTCATGCACCCGCTTGGGCACCACAGGAGTGGACTGACTCTGAGTGGGATGCTTGGGAGACTGACTCCTACACTCAGGAACAACATGAGGAGTGGGATCGGCTTCAGAGAAAAGCTTCCGCAAAATTCCAGGCCAATTGCTATGCAGGAGAGGAAACAGACTACAATGAGCAAGATCTTCAGGAGCCGTACTCTTCTCTTTCTCTAGGGAGAGTTCATTTCTACAGCTTCGGGGTGGGTGGTGTCGATCGTGACACCATGCACACCCCACCGGTCGTTGCCCGCATGGACTCTGCACCTGCCGTGGCACCGCTTGATCTTTCATCGTTCTACCGTGCGGACCCGAGCATCGCATGCTCACCGTGTGACCCACAGCCTGCGTCTATCCGATCACATCTCGACGCAGGTGTGGTGTTATACGGGACCACTCAGACATTGGATCATGCCGCGACTGTATCGGGTGACACACCGGACGATGCCGAGCATGGAGACCAAGGGTGGTAATCGATTTGTGATTTTGCAAAGTAATTGTCTAATTAATCGATTATTGGAATCAAATCGATTTGGATTTTAGGCAAAAAATAATGATTAATCGGATAATTACTTTCAAATCGCAAAAACTCGCCACTGTTAAGAGCCAACAAATTAGATAATCAAATGGATTATGAAATTAGACTAATCGAATCGATTTCAAAAGAGGTTATGAAAATGAAACTAATTACCAGCCTTGATGGAGACACCTGTTTGCACCTCGTGTCAGCGCTCTTCGCACACGAGGCACCCCTGGAGCCTGGCTCCGGGTTGTTCGCTGACATGGTGTTGGCAGGTGACCTTCGGTTTCAGTCAATGACCGAACAACATCACAGTGAGACCCGGGAGGAAGGGGGGGCTTGGGGGCCGAGGTCTTGGAGTTCACAGCTGGAGTCTGTGACTGGACCGGAGCCCGGCCCTCCCGTGGAGCTTCGGCGGTCCCTTCCCTCACGGGTTTCAAAGGTTGTTACTCCTCCCGGCCTCACCGACAGGGAGCAGGACCACTGGGACAGGCTGTGGTGTGAGGATCACACACAGCCCACCCAGTGGCACGACACCCTGCCGGCTTCGGCCACAACGACACCGAGGGTTCCACGAGCACCGCCTCCGGTAGTGCCCTTCCCTCCCAGCTCTGGCCCGTGCTCTGTCACTGCAGGAGCTGGACTGTATGCCACGGCTACGGACCTCCCTGCCAGCGGGCACGGGGTGCCTGCGGGGTCCGTGGTCGAGGCCTCGGACGAGACCGACGGCCCTGAGCCCCGTGGCTCAGGGGAAGGACAGTACTATGACCCTCCACCCCCCGTCACTGGACCTACCCTGCGTAGGGGTGTAGGTAGGGGTGGTGTACCCTTCTACAGACATGCTCTCGTCTCCACACTTGTTGTCCTCGGCTTCCTGGGCTGTGCCATGGCAGATGTAGACTTGCTTCAGGGACAGGAGGATGCCTCGGACAGATTGAGACTGCTGTCAACTGGGGGCCCACGGGGAGGGGCCCAGGGGACGGGGACGGGGATACTGTATGACTGGGGCTCTGATGGTGGCACTTGGGCTGGTAACAATGGGAACAGTGGTTCTTGTGATTGGGAATGGTCAGATTCTGGGACTGGACACTCCTCCTCTGGATCTGGCACAGGAGACCCTCACAGTGACCACGGCCAGTTCACCAGCTCGGGTATGCCGCCCGATGCCGCCTCACAAATACAACTATTCCGGTCAACTATAACAGCAGACAGTGAGGGCCGCCGTAGGCGGTCCCGACATCTCACGGCTCTAACCTTGACAACCTTTCTGGCTATTATCATTCAGTGCCTATTCCTATTCTTCATGGACTTTCAGTCAATATCAGGCGACAGTACAGTGGACAGAGGTGTCGGTGGTGTTGGCTCCGTGGCTTGGCAGCAGACTGGCAGTGTCCTCGAGGCCACCTCACACCTGGCAGACCTCATGATCACAGTCGGTGGTGCCGTGGTGCACATGTCTTGGTGGCTCGGCTTCACTTGGACAGCACACGGCACACCACCACCTGGGCTAGTGTTCACCTGTAGCCCTGTTGTCTCGGCCTATGCACTATCACGGGACGGCGATGGCATTGTGGTAGACTCTGGTGCCACTGGGAATATCACAGGCACCAGGTCCAGGATCTCGGCTCTAGACACCTCCGCCACTATTGGCTTCTCTACGGTGATGACAGGTCTCGTATCCCGAACTGACGGGACCTGTACACTACACCTCTATGGCCGTGAGATACTGTCAGGGGAGATAGACGAGTACACTATACCTGGCTGCCACTTCAAAGAAGGCGCCAGGACACTCCTATCTACCCGGGTTATGCTCCGGCATGGCTTCAGTTCCCCGGACTTCATTACCATGACCTATACCCACCTGGACTCATGCAGAACATATCGTATCACAGACAATCAGGTGGATTACCTCTGGGATGAGCCGCAGCACCCGCACTCTCACCACTTCGGCTCAGCAGCTGTCAGGACCCGCACAGGAGACTCATCAGACTGGCAGTGGAGTAATAGCGAGTACACTAAATGGGCTACTACTCACGCCTCTCCTACAGCTACGGCTAAACTTGGTACTCCGGCTTTTGATGTATCTATGTATGGGGACTCTCTGCCTGTTGGCGAGGGTAACAATCATCCGGCTCTTGAGCACTGGTCCATTTCAGATGATTGTCACACCAAACAGTGGACGGGTCAGTTCTTCTATGGCAACATTCCCTTCAGTATCAGTATGATTGACAGAATGCTGACTAAGGGCAACCATGACTTTCTCCTTGACCCGCATAATACCACCTACTTCTGGATTGTCCCGTATATGCCACAACACCAGATATGGCACAAGACTTGTACTATGGAGGTACTACACATCTATCCTAAAGGCAGTAAGAGGATATTCAGCTTCTCTCGGAAGCACACATATGCTTCCAGTCACCCACTGACACCGGCTGGCTCAGATGGCGGACCTGACAGAGTATTCATTGATGGCACTCCCTTTGAGATCTGTATCCTGTTCAGGAACAGAAACACACCTGTTCGGGTCAGTCCCTTTGTGGAGTTCCATGCAGTCATGGGTCACGGCTCTACAGCCAGTCTGCTTAAGCTCTACGACCTGCCTGGCATCCAGCTCGGTCGGCCTCTGCTGTCTAGGCGAGCTATAGCAGCTATGCCGACCTGCTCTCAGTTCTGTGCAGTATGCTGTACCAGTAAGCTGAAGCAGAAGCCCTGTGGACACCATGACCAGTTGAGATCAGTGGCCATACAGCCCGGCCAGAAGTGGGCTGCTGACTTGACAGGACCTATTACCGACCCCAGCTGGCTACAATGGCCACCTGTACCGATGTCAGTTCATTGACTATGTCAGCAGATTCATATTTGTGTACACCTTCGTCCAGAAATCAGAATACTACACCTGTCTGGTTCACTTCTACGGCAGCTTACATGCAATGGGATATGCACCACAGTCCATAACACTCCGTACAGACTGTGCTCCAGAGATGGGTGACCCCCAGTGTGTGGCTTTCTATCAAAAACACCGTATATTACACCAGAAATCATCTCCTACAGTACATACAGACAACCCTCATGCAGAGAATGCCATTGGCAAGATATCAGACATGGCTAAGGCATTACTTCTGGCAGCTGGCATGCCCGAGGACTACTGGCCCCTGGCTGCCACCCATGCTGGCTTCATATGGAACCTCTCTACTCACAAGAACATACATCTCTACAACACCATTTCATCAGATCAGAGGCTATCACTATGGCTATGCAAAACTGAAAGCCTTCGGCCAAAACTGCTATGTCATTATGTCTCAGCAACAGAGGAACTCCAGACAGCCTGGCATGTCTAGGAAGTCCCAACGGGCGGCCTGGTCAGGCCGCCTTGTTGGTGTATCAGTCAGCTCTCTGGCATATAAGATCTTGGATACTGAGACTAATATGGTACACTATGTTGGCAAGCCTCACTGGATTCATAATCATCAGGACATGGGAGAGATATTGGGCTCCTTTCCAGACCCACATCAGGCAGAGCGGGAGTTTGATGCATCCTATGACAGACCACAGCCATTCAGTGACAGCTTTGACACAGCAGGCTCGAGGGTTCATGGTATTGGCTCTTTCTTTGACGGAGAGGAGTCACACGCATGTGTTCAGCTTATTCAGGCAGATGGCATAGTTACCTGGACTATGGCAGTCAGATATGTATCACAGACATCAGATGGTCGGCACTATCGGGACCTTCTACACTATCTGGACTGCTACAGAAAGCTAAATGGCATCAATGAACACTATCCTATCTGGACTATTGTGAAGGCTCGTCAGACAATCAGAGCGCCTATCTACAGTGCGATTCTCATCTCCACCCACAGAGGCAACAGGAGACCCTACGGTGTCATCCTGGAACCCTGCACCGACGAGCCGGCTGGCTGGCACATTGATCTACCAGCCAACCTGATTATCTTTCCGTCCACACACTCAGCAGCTTACCTGCCCTTCTCTGACACCCTCAGCAGTGACCTCAGAGCAGAGTACATGTTTGGCAGTTTCAGCAGCATGGAGCAGTTTCTCTCTGATGCTCCTACCTCTACTATTACACATATGCTTGAGGTCTCGGCACCAAAGATTAAGCTACCTCACGGTGAGCCGTCGCAAAAAGTTCGGCAAGAAAATGCATAATCGATATAAATGGAGGTTTTATGATGTTTGGAGAGTTACTAGGCCTTATTAGGGCAATAATAAGACCCCGTGAGGATTTTTTTTTTTTTTTTTTTTGGT